>JAHZMV010002741.1:0-40808 GCA_027743765.1 Coecobrya sp. COE2 | reverse complement strand
GATACCACCTTGCTTGTTATTACATACACACGCACTTGAAAAATGAAAAAGCAGGCGTGTATGCATGTTTTTCCTTTTTCCTCCTTCTCCCCTGTTGATGTACATTCTAATTTGTACTTGTACCAAACCAACAGGGCTCCGTCCAACGACGACATCAGCAGAGCTCACCATCATCATCTGTACTTAAAGTTTGAAAGACGTGTGTAAACCTAGCTTCCTCCTTCTCCTTTTATTCTTCCTTCCTTGCTTTTCCCTCTGTCGCCACACTTATCTTTTTCTCTCTTCCCTTTCTCCTTCCAGTTTCAACGGCTTCTCCTGCTGAGTGAGTGTATATGTTGCTTTTCCTAAATTTTAGTTGTTGCTTTCACTCCCCACCACTAGCTCTGCCCATGTACTAAATTGTACCAAGCTTTAAGTATCAAGTGCGGAAAGAAAGCTCATGCAACTTTATCTTCTTTGGCTCTGGGGAGAGGGAAAATTTTCACACGACAAAAAAATACATAAAGATGTTGTTTTGTTAGTCTATAGGAATATGAACACACAATCTAGATCTATGTTTAATAATAAGTTTTCTTCTACAAATAAACTGGCTTTACAGCAGCAGTGGTTCACAGTCGAGTTCATGCATGGAACGCACACGACAAGTCACAACTCTCGCCGTATTTCACACTACTTATGTTTCTTGTATGTTCCCTTCTGTTCACTTGCACGGAGAAACTAACAGCGTAAAAGACTTTTTTCCAGCCAGTTTACATGCCTTGCTAGTTGGATAGCCAAGTAGAGGTATCACTTTCTACTTTTTCTTCACAGATACAAAAATTTATCACCTGTCAAGCAACTTGTAGAATAAATCTGGCGGTAAGACCCGTAATAAAGTTTGCATTTTTACTTTCTCTTTAATGCTCTTTCTTGCACTCGGATAGCGCCAATGGCACGCACAACCTGTGCACAACCATGATGAATATAAATGTGAATACGTACTTGTTTTATTCTCCTTTGTTTTTCCTCATAAACTTTGTTTTCAAACTTGTAGAACGTACTATAAAAATATATTAAACAATGCAAAACTATATACTTTATATACAGATTCATTACTAGAAAATTTATATTCATTCTACAAGATACAGAGTACAGAGCTTGTATCGTTTTTCTGTGAAGCAAAAACAAAGCACATTATGTATTATCATATCGTTATTTTTCAGGCTTATAACTTTCTTGTACGTAAAAAAAGTGTTGCGCACCTATAACGTAATCTATTGTATTGATAATGCTATAAAGCATCATAGTGGGAGCTGAGAGTGTAGTGTAATGATTTGTTCCTAGAAAGGAGATTATGGCAATTTGGAGACAGCAGTAATGACAGTGGGCTCCCTAACTTTTTTGTACGTTTGTGTGAAGAAGAAAAATATCAGGGCTCTCAATAGAAAAATGGAGTCGGAGTTATTCTTCGTTTTATGAGCTTCCACATATCGACTCAGCGATTCAAGCCTCGCCAGGAAAAGCTGAAAAGAGAAATGAAAGAAGTGTAGGAAAAGTAGGAGAATTGGATTTAAAATAACAAGCTCATAATATACTTATTGTTAGTTCATCTTTATGCCAAGCTGGCGTCACCGTTCCTCCTAACTGAAACGAGCAGAGAAAAAGATTTGTGGTATTAGGCAGTGTACTGAGAAAAAAACCGACGATAAAATAGAAATATTAATCCGTCCTTGCTTGCGTCTATACACACGGTAGTCAGTATACATAGTGGTATGTGTGATTTATTTTGTGCAAAAATTGGAACGAATAGTGTCTGCTACCAATCCATTATTTTACAAAGTTATTGGCAATTTTTTCCTGATAAAGTGGAAGACGAAGAAATCATATAATCGCTTATTGGATGGGTGATTGTTGTGTGTTATGGTGCTTCAAGTTTACGTAATGCCACCGACACAACTCCCCAAATCCAAACAATAGGAGCTTTTAATATCATACCAAGAGCGTGATATAGTTTAGCTTTAATAACAAAAAACTTTTAGGAACGACGATGACCACGGGTAATAAGCGTATTAATTTTATTGTAGCGAAAAGTATCTCTATATGTTATTGTACTATTTGTAGTTGATACCGAATAAGGGGAACGAAATGGATAGAAAAAAGTTAACTCTTTTTAAGAGGAGGATGAGTCAGTTCCATGCATGAGGGAACAGAAAAGGGGACGGAGACGTTTGAGAAGGGCAGCAGACCTCTCATTTCTCTAAGTGACCACTACTATCCTCAACTTTGTACTGCATTTAAAGGTATGTACATACAAGTCCCGGGTAAAGCTGTTGGCAGTCCATCCCCCTTTTTTGCTTTGTTTTCAACAAAAGAAGCGATCAAAGTATGAGGACAAAAAAGAGAAAACTTCTTGGAGAAATCCACTTTTCCGTAGATATCCTCCATTTATAGACCTTTTTGCTCCCTCCTTCCTTGACAGCCTTTATATGTGTCTATTGTACAGTAGTAAATGCACCTGCCATATGTCATATGCTTTACTGCCATCCTGAACAGTTATGTCACATACATTATTCATTTATTGTAGTATATATGTACACTGATTATACGCCTATAAAAGCGCTAACAGGATTACAATCTTTGTCAGTGGTAAAATGCCGAGTGAGTCTCAGCGTTATATTGAGAGACTCATTTTAAAAATGGAAGTATATCATCATCGGCAATTGTCTATAAGAGGTTTAGATTCAATAGTACAAGATGATGGAATCTAGGGATATGGGAATGAAAATGTAGTCGGGCATCAACTATTTGTACTTTGGTATTGTTAAAGTTCACCAATTCCATATTATGTGTTACTTCCTCCATCAGTCAGTTCTCCTCAGTGATCCTAACTTGCAGTATCCAAGTTTGAATGTTTTCATCGGAAACTCATATAAAAGAAACGTATTAGTGGAGAATGGAGAAAGGATTTTTTGATAGAACTTGTCTATAAAGAACCATGTAAAAATAAAACACTTTTTATTTGATCATGGCAATATTATTTCTTCCGCGTTATTAACATGTCCACGTGTGTACGTCATTCAATCATGACCACTCTAAAGTAAAGTCTGTGTCGTTATATGACTGTTATACAACGTTCGTAAACGTTCGCTTTGTCACTATGACTGTGCTTCCATTGATGGGTTTTGACTGTAGCTGAAGCAATGGCACCTTGAATCTATTCTCTGTAGAGGCAAAAATAGAATGATATTGAATGGTGAAAATGATAAAGTTCAGTCGAAGAAAGAAGGGAAACAAGTTTTGAATGATGAAAAGGTTTCTGGGAGACCGGAATATATACGGGTGCTTCATGAACTGGAACATGCCACCACAATTTCCGATATTGGCCGGACTACTTTTTATACGGAGGAATGAATATAGTATATGCACTTTTACTTTTTTGCTTTTCCTATCAGATCATAAGTTTTCTATTGTAACTGCATAGATGACAATGAGGAGTGAAGCGTCATAACTTTGATACAAAATAATTTTGAGTATGATATTCTTGAATGTGTATATTTGTATGCGACGAGGAATTGTTATGATGATGGTAGGACGGATATTTCTTTGTTGACGAAGTCAAAATCTAAACTACTACACATATAATATACAGCCAATCATAGCAGCCTTTGAAGTTCACAATTCGGAATTTGATGCAGGAAGAAACAATGACGCGTGACAGCGATCCCTCACTACAACGCATTCTTTCTGTGGGAAACGCAATGTGATCTTTTGAACAAACGGTATAAGCGAAGCGAGGGTTTGTTGAGTCTGAGCTTTATATACTCCAACAATAAGTTGTAGTATTTTTAGAACGGAATCTGTAATGGTATATGTTTGGACTGCGTGGTTGTAACGTTTGATGTCTACCTATCTAACCAAATCATGGGTTTTACAGTGGCGTATCAAGATTGTTAGGTATATACCTGTAGACACATATCGTGCGTGTATCATTAAATGGATTACAAATGGGAAATTTTATTACTTTCTTTACAGCACTCGTGATCGGTCTGAAATTGGAGACAGTATCTATTCCACAGTATGGTGTGAAAGATGGATCAGTAGTTCTGGGTTGTGAGTTTCTCCTCGAGTCTGATACCCTGCTTGTTTTAAAATGGTATAAGGACAGCCATGAATTTTACAGATACTCACCTCAGGTCAAGCCGAACATTCTTACATTTCCCGTGGATGGAGTATTTGTTGACGTAAGTTTCTCGTCTTTCTTTTCATTTTGTTATAAAGTTTCAAGTAAATAGTTGTACGTAACTCCTTTTATCCATTCCCATCCAATGCTAGACTACTGTAGGAAACAGAACTAAAAGTCTCAGTGTGTAAGTAGAAATATGATTCATGAGTGTCTTTTATGGTTGGAAAAAGTTCGTCATTGTTATTGGCTTCCCATTCATAATATATTGGTTGGGCTATAAGATTGAAACGGAAAACCCGTTCACTTCCTTTTTATTTTTTTCTCTTCATAATAAACCATCCTACAAAATGTTTTCGTTTGTTGCCCGGCAGGCATATTTTGGCCTTTAGCTTTTCTCCACTACCACGCGCAGATATTAAAAATCTTTGTGCAGCAGCAGCACAAACGAGAAAAGCAGCAGCAGGATGGAAATTAGTTTAAGAATCAATGTGTCCCACGGAGTGATCAGTATATCTTGATTTTCTCTTCACTTCAACTTTAGTTTTACTACTTCTTCTTTCCCTCTCTCGTCTTCCCTGACTCTCTTGCGCGTTCAATTACTCCTGCCACAAAAGCCGAACAAGAACCATAAAATCCTGTATATTTAAATTAGTCCTATGGCCGACCAACCTAACTAGTCAAAAGACGTGACTAGTGACTGGATGTCTCCCATTAGCTAAAAAAAATTCTCCTTTCTCCTTCACCAAAACTTATACTCCTACGCTCTCTCTTTGTAATAGCGGTCCACAACAAATCAAGTCACTAGTTCCATGTTCCACTAATTGAGTAATAAGCGTAAGTTATGACTTCATTAAAACTCGACCTCAAAATAAATAACAAGTGGTGGTGGCGGTACAGGGTATACGTGAAACCAAGGGAAATTCTCCTACGATGTAGCCAGTCTTTTTGTCTACTTTCCCAAGAAGAGAGTTTCAACGAAGTCTGTTCATAGTCCATATGGAAATTTTCAATTCCCTTACGAAACGTTTCGAAATTGTAAAAACAGCTTGTATGGGACTCTCTGGTGTCTCAAATGCCTTGTCTGTGTACTCAAGCTATTATTAATATTATCGCTGGCAAGAATATCAAAAAGAGCTTCACTCCACTCTCATTCCCTCTCTTTACATTAATTATTGTAGAACTAGTCATCATCCTCCACATGTATACACACGCTGGGGTAGTTAATCTAATTAATTTATCTTAATTTGTCTTCCATTTCTATATGTACGCCTCTCTCGTTGGACGGGATGCTGAAATTGAATTTGTCCGCAATGCGAAAATGGAAATATTCTTCACATCCCTACGCCGTCATCATCATCATCAACACATCATCTTCTGCATGACATCTTATTCAACAACTGCCAACAAAACCAAACCTCCACCGCGACATATCTCCTCGACTCCTTTCTTTCTAACTTACAACGATTATATGGAACTGTAACGACCATGATCATCATGATGACAATGTTGATGTACTGCACTTGGAATGGCTTCGTCACTTGTTCTCGCTTTTCTATTTTTGCCTGCCTCGTGCCAATGAGACCATTTACACCAAACCACACATTGTCCAATAATATTGATGACAATGATGATAACAATGGCTCGGTGATGTTACCACATATTCTTTTCTATATCACCCCACCAATTCACACCATTCGTCGAATGTTATTTTATATTATATATTATTTCCTCTGGGGTCCCATAATGGCCATTTCATCAACTTGAATGACACTACCTCGCTGAAACAACAACTCTGATGATCACTTTTCTCTTGGAATGATGACGCTGACGACTACCATCCTTGTGTCTATATATGAAATCCTAATACTTATTTTGTTCCTTCTGAAAATAACTATTTATGTTAACTGACACTTCTATCATCATTATTGTCGCGTCCCCTATTGTTCCCTTGCATTTTTTATTGTCACACGACCACTGTGGACTGACTGGGATTCCTTGGAATAATTTTGTTTTTTTCTTATATCAAATCCGCACCATGTTCATGTTTTCTATCTGCAGACTGCGCCGAAAGCGTCAGATTTAAACCATGTAACCTTGCGGAATATTACCCTTAGCACGGGTGGAACGTACAAATGCGAGGTTTCCGCAGACCGTCCTTCGTTTCGAACTTTGTCTCAACATGGAGACATGTTCATCGTTGGTAAGTAAATAGACATAACGATGTATGTACAATATTTTTATTATATTATAGTACATTGGGGCATCACGATGATGAAGTGAAGTGTCATGTGAATATCTTTAAATAAACACTACTTGTGTATGCCGCGTGTACATGCAAATTGCAAACACAACAACCTATATAATGCAGAGGTTTTTCACTCCCTTCCTATTTTCCCCTCTCGCCTATTCCTTGTCCAAATAAGAAATACTAAGCAAACAAAACGAAATCATTGTTGATGAAGATGCAGGAAGTATAGGTTTTTATTTATCTTGTGTATTTCTTTTGATTTGATGGTATTAGATTTAATACCCTGCTCCGTTTTTTGAAAATACTTTCCCCTTCATTGCATTGGCATACTATAGATATTCACACATAGACTGAACTATACTATCTTGCATTTTGATAAATTTTTTCTTTATCCTTAGGCATAGTAGGTACATATTTACAAGTTGAACTTTTCTATAAGTGTAGGCAATTGATTGAGAGAAAGTATTTATTTTTAAGTGTAACGCAACATTATTTATATAGATAGTTATTACTATTACCATTTACCTGTTCAAATTCCTTGGCCTAATATTTTTGTTGTATTAAAGCGTTATATTAAATGGAACAATAGGAAATCGTACGTTTTCACATAAACCCATGCATGCACAATCGACCATGCTGAACCCAAATTTGAAAACAGACGGAAAGAAAATATTTTCTGGCTTCACAAGAGTATGTTAAGAAAATAGGAGTAACTCCTCCATCCATTCTCTTTTGCTATTGTTATACCTACTCGGCACGTTTTTTAGCTCTTTGTTCTGTTTTTGTTTCTCTTTAGCTAAAGAGCACATCCTTTTTATTGTTATGTACACAATGACAAAAAAATAGTAAAGGAGATCATGTAATGTAATTATAAATACACAAGACATGAAACTGAAGCGTGGATTTTTGTTTTGCGAGTTTGCTTTCATGAATTTTGCATCAATTTCAGCTCCTCCAACGACAGAACCAGAGATATGTGGCATCCACCCTGCGGTGAGTGTCGGTGACATGATCACAGGGAACTGCACATCATACCATACCAAGGTATGTAGTTTTCCATGGAAATATTCATTTTTTCCTTTTGTACATGGAAAAATACAATATCCCATGGAAAAAGTTGGAAAAATGGAAAAAAAATCAATTAACTTTACAGAACTGATACTGATAATATGTGGTTGTTTATTTATATTTGTCAAACTGATTCGAAATGTTAGAATTCAATGTAACATTCGTTTTAAACAGATTATGATGAAATATTAAACTTTAACAGATTTCTTTAATTCTGTTAAAACAGGACATTTTTTAAAGTACGAATTTTTCCAGTTTTCCAATTTTCCACGAATTTCCATGGAAAAAATGGGTCGAATGATTAACATTATGATTATTTTTTCTATCTACTTCCATGTTGGGACTTTTTCCATGTTCGTACCTTCACCATACCAACGAAGCCTGCTGCGTCTCTCATGTTTTACATCAATGACGAGAAAGTAAGTAAAGATGAAGAAACGGAGGAAAAAAGCACTTTTTTATTATCTGAAAAAAAGATCATTTTCTCATGTTTTAGTTCGATATCCTCCTCACTAGTTACCAACAAGAGCAGATGCTGCACCATGAAAAATATATTGCATAGACAGAGATCTGGTAGATATTGTGTGGTTATCTATATAGACTCCCTTTTAATACTTTAATATTATCATCATTGAGGATTGTAGCTTCTTTACTTCCATAAAGCGTTCTTTTATGATATGACTGTTATGTTGCCACGAAATATGTGTTATTATTAATGCGAGCACATGTCTAGTGTCTTTGTGTTCCATCGTCGTCCGTGTGTAGGTTTACTTATTTTTTTATTCCACTCCTTGATTCTTGTTTGGTGAAAAGAGAGAGGGAATAAGGAGAAATCCATTCCAAAACGAGATTGCTATTTCACTTCAAGTACAGCAGTTTAGACATTCGATTTGCAACAAAAATATGTATATTAGCACTTGTATATCTCTGGAGAATCAGATAATATTTTTTCACTTCAAAAGTCCTTCTGCGTTTTGAATGCATGAACTGTATGCAAAATTAGGAAAATGCGGTGTTTGATATTTCATTTTAATGTGCATGATGCGGCATCTGGATTTTTTTCTCTACTTTTCCCTTGTTCTTCTTGTATGATGCAGGCGGAAACGGAATACATAATCGAGTACCTTCCAATTCCTGAGCCGAGTGGACTGGAAACGTCAGTTTTAGGGCTGAATTTTCAACTGGAGCCAAGACATTTCCGAAACGGTGCTATGGAAGTGAAATGTACAGCAACAATCGGAAATGGCTATTGGGTAAAAAAGATGATCGTTGCAGAAGCCAATATCAATGCACAGCCTTCCATTCCTGGGCATAATAGATTGCTTTCTTCTGGTAAGATGATCATTGTGAAATTTTGCAATTATATTATATTATTTTTTATTTCAATTCCTTCTTTCCGTACCAAGAACATAATACATATATACACACACACCTCGTGAAAATATATATGCTTTTAAACAGTCCCCATAATTATTATCTTTACCGAATAACATGCATGAATTTCATTATAGTGATCATGTAGCATAAAAAATTGTTTATTGTGTCAGGTACCTATACGAGCAGAAGAATAGAAGGATAGTGAATTATGGATTTCATCCATCAAAAAATAAGCTAAAATTCACACTCAAATGCATTCATACATTTTACGAGCAGAATACAAGAAAGGAAATGAAGTTGCTTGTTAGAAATTTCGGGAGAAAAGAGAGCTATTCTTCATCTTCGCTTTCTTCTTTTCTTCTTTTTAATAGGTGAACCACGACGCGTAGCGTATAACACCACCGCTGTTGGATCCCTCTTTCTGGTTTTCTCCTCTGGTCTTCTTCTTTCACATCTTGTTCAGACATTTGTAGGTCATGATGAATGAGATATATAACGTTGTACACGTATAAAAGTTGCGCCTGGGTTCCAATTTTTTCTCTCTCTGTTGATGTTGCTACATATTTCTCACCACTTGGTTCCGTCATTGGATTTTTGGAGCGAAGAAGAAACAGCCGAGCGGTTGTAGCAGATAAGCAAAACGCGATTTATCAGTTAGCACTGCACACGCAGGGAGTGCAAGGAATTGAGCAGGTCCATACTTTATTTTAAAACAACGTGCACCTAGTCTGGAGAACCTTTTCACGTCAGCAGCTTATACGAAGATGATAAGCTTTAAGAAGATGAGAGATATGAGAAAACGTGATGAAAAATAGAGCATTAAAATATGATTTGATCATTTGAGCTGAACATGGTATTACACACGTCTACCACTACACGATAGTTTGGCTGCAACCAATAGAGCTACCTGATATGGACTGGTAATCCTCACAGGTAATAGTAAAGTTTTAACGGGGAAGTGGCTCCGATGGCAGACCAGAACGCTTACGCTTTACGCTTGCGAGGAAGTATAATGGTCTTTGTGAGAAGATAGGTTTATAGACAGAGAGAGACTCACACACCACACTGCTCCCCTCATTGAGAAGCTGTTTTCATTGGGCTTTTTAATAGTACCAACTATAATCATGTCTGCAATAATAATAATAATAATAATATATATAGTGGATGAATAATACTATACTTCTCACTTGCTCAAAACATGAACCGTGTCGTACGTGTAGGGTAGGCATGTACTATGCATGTGCTGTGAAAATTGGAATCGTGTGGAGTAGCGGAAAGAAAGGTTATGTGTGAGTGAAGGGGAGTCATTATTAGTAAGACGTGACCTGCAGTACTCGTGGGCTTATTAACTAGAACTATCATCGCAGTAGTTGTAAAGCAGTTTGGGAAAGGAAGGGAGGAAAATTTGAGAAAAAAAGAGCCGTGAAGAAATTTCATTGTCTTCGTAGGTAATGCGTTATAAATGAAGTGCGAGGACTTAATAGACTGTACACGTGCGAACTATGCATTCTTATCTCTGTATAATTTGCCACTACTACTCTGGAAAAAAGGCTTATATATTGACAGTTAACAGTAAGTTCGGCTTCGTGATAAACAGAAACTGCTACAAACAAACGCTATTCCCGGATTATGATGACAATAAGATAAACACGCGTTCTCTAGCCACACTCCCTTGTTTTGTCAGCATTGTGCGTTATTTTCCACATCTGCTGTGTACTTGTACGGGAGCTTTCACTGGAATATGAAAGCATTCTCTAGACTTCAAGCTCTGGTGCATATTCATTCATTACATTCTTTTACATTTATATATTAATTTTTCCTACTTTTATTTCATGAGAACAGAACACTGCTTCAGTTCTTGGAAATTCCTAAGAGAAATTTTGACTGACTGTCACAGTCACCTTGTAGAATGCTTTCTTTTTACTTCAAGAGCTACTTTTCTTTATAAATCCATCTCCTTCTTGACGAAAAGTGGTTCGTCGTCGTTTCACTCTATTAAACGAACACTATTAAAGTGCACAGTCGTCACTTCCGAAGAAGTTGTGTTTGTTTTATTATATATTTATCTCTATTTCTGGAATCTTTATTCCGGTAGGTTTATACGCATGAATTATTAAATCTTATTTGAAAACTCATAAAAGCAAAATTAGTCATTCTAAACAAATTATTTCATATTTCTGAGTAGGTTTTGGAGTACCTATATGCATTCCTTTACTTTCACCTAGAGTTCGGTAAATACATACCGAATACATAGTATGATGTAATTTGTTACCTTTTCCACCAAAATCGTACAATTTGAGATATGAAGAAAGTAGAATTCATTATAGGCATTTTTGTGTCTATAAATATTTTAGCGTTAAATGACGTAATTCATTTCTGTGAAACGCCAACATCTTAACAACCTTGAAGCAATTCACCTCATCTCTCTGCTTTCCTTCTACCTGACGAGTACCAACCATACTTTTCCTGTGGGTCAACCTAATATTGTATATTAAACTGTTCACCTCTACGTGCTTTGATTGCCAGACAATGTATTAAAAAAGTTTACACATTTCCTCCGTTTATATAAAGTATAAATATTCACACGTTCTATTATCATAATTTTCATTCCAACATCAAAGTCAGTGAAGGCTGAGATAGAGAAAAAAATATTTTGCCTTGAAATCTGGTGGCAATTTTCTGTCAAGACTCAAGGACTGCTGGTACCCGTTATAAACATTATGATGAAAGGAGCACGTTTTTATTATTTCTCGTCTGTCTTTTTTTCTCATTGCAAATAAAAAGGCAACAGTACTAGGAAATGTACATACATATGTGTACATGTGCCTCAGATATGCCTATCTTTTATTCGTTGTCATTTGGCCTATAAATTCCCGTTGACGTTAGTAGTTGGTGGCACTGTACGTGTTGAAATCTTTATAAAGCGAGAAAGTAATTCATTTACTTCATCACGGTATCTTTCTCAAAATCATCGTCATCCTCATCACCATCCTGTAAATGGCGTTTTTAAGCTTCCAGCAGGTTTCTCTGTGCGGGAATTCCGTGTAGGTAATATATTCTTCTCCAAGTCAACGCGGCAGCATCTACCTCTTCTCGTCCGTCTCACCGCCACAAAAATGCATAACTTTGACGCGTTCTTGCTGTGTGCTTATCACACCACACAACTTTCACAACTACGGCGATATATATGTGCTTCAGTCAGATTGCCTCCTTTGCTGAATGTACAATCGCATCATATATGAGCGCAGCGTGCCATAATAATAGTTGCCGTCGTATCGTCATTCCTGTCGTAAGTTACGCAATCCAGGATGAAAAGGGCAATCTTTTACTTCCGTCTGTTTCTCGCCATCCCTACCTCTACACTACTTTAAGTCTCCCTGTATGAATGAATACATTGCATTCGCCTCAAGTTATAAAATGAGAGTAATATAAAAGAAAACGCCGAAAATTGTGGGAAAAGCTTGGGATGGTTGACGCGGCTGAATGGTTCGTTGTACATATATATGGGATATCATTTAGTTGACGAGAGAGAAAGAGGGAGAAAGTGAGAGGAGTAAAAATGGGCAACGTACTGCATACATGGATGATGCTGGCTATAAATAAAAGAGGTTTTCTGTTGTACAATTTTATACGAGCTACCATAAACCGTCCTGTGGTTTTAATCGGGAACGAGCTCGTAAACAAGCACGTCCAACTGCAGCCCACTTATACTTATATGCTTCGTAGGTTTAATCAAACTGATTACATAGCACAAAATTTTGGTGTGACTAGATAATAATTATTTTTTGAGTTCAACAAGATACAAGCGCACGGAGGCGGTGGGAGTGAGTGGTACACATTAAATGCAATCCTTTAAGTGGGGGATCCAATCCAGACGCACATATTTTTCTTTCAGTCCAAGCATGGCTCTACCATTCAACGGAATATTAGCTTTGCCCGTGAGGTTGTGTGGGCTAGTCAACAAGAACGTGACATATAGCTTTTGTGTACGGTTGGTCGTCATCATCATTGAAGTAATATTATGTTCAGCTCGCTCATTCAATCCGAAAATGAAAGAATAACATCGTGATCGTGAAAGATCTGTGGTTTCATTAAGAGAAAATGACTTTCATTTGCTTTTTCCTGTGTGGGTTGCTGCATTATTGCATTGAAAAATAGGGCACGTAATGAAGGTTTCGCTTCAGCTCAGGATCTGCTTTCTCTTTCCCTTTCTTCTCCACTCCGACTATTCCGAGCATAAAGAATAATACTTGCAATTAATCAATTCGTTATGTACTCGAGGATAAATAACCACCTCATTTGTAAAGATAAATATAATAATTTATCCTTTTCTACCTACTGATTTCGTTAACATCTTTGTGTAATATTATGTTTAAACTTTGCTGCTTTTCTTGTTGGGTAATTTAGTTTTTTGTTCAAAAAGCAGCAAAAAATACGCTATTTTTCTCTTTGATGTACATGAAAAGATGTTTGTCAATACTCAATGATCAGATCATTAATGGATAGGTAGACTAATTCGGGATTCAAACATGAATAAGGGAAATAAACCCACGCCATATTAAATTCGAATAACTTTTGCTATCAGATTAACGTAATGGTAAGTTAAACTTTCTACTTCGACTTTAATCTGAGGTGGATGACAACTCGTAAAGGAATTCCACGCTGCATCAGCGCATGGATACTTAGGATTATAACAATATGTATAATATATAATTAATATAAGGTAAATAATGACTAGATTCCATTCGCTTTTAACGTTGACGTGAAAATATTTAATCAAAATTGAGTGTATTTTTAACATGTAAACTTGCGTAACCCAATGATCGTCACAGATATGGAATGATATAATATTAATATGTACATGTTTTCCCTACAGCTATTAAGGAATTTCGCCCACACATTCGATATCAAGTTTATAAATACTTAAACGCATATACCATGACCTAGGTTAGATTTTGAACAACATCAAACAAAAGGTACATTCCTAGCTCGATTTAGTTTTAAGCAAAATACTGAAATGTTTCATAAGTTAGGTATGTATATATGCGTGTATAATATAAAGTACAATAAGTGATGGTAAGTAAGTACTTTTAACAGTTTAGTTATTTTTGAAGCGTGCAGTGTACAAGTGTACATCAAAATTACTTCTACAAAACATAATTTCAATAATGTATCTAATCTAATCATCAGTATTCGTAGGGTATTTTACATATTATAATTACTGTTGCGCAACCATGTTATTTGCATCTGACATGTAAAATTTCGTGTAAAATAATAAATTGATATTAAACTATGAATGACGTACTTATTAATACTTTGAAATGAAACGTTTTGCAACTTTCATTATGTTCACCACTTTCACAAAAACATACATGAGCATTGTCGCTGTAAGCAAGCATAATTTCATGTTGGTTTGACGTAAACTTTTCATTTAGTCCATAATATCTTATTGAATAACAAAACATAAGCTGGTAGGGAATGCATCCAGGCTAATGTAAAAAGTAGATTTATCTAAATACATACATAAAAACTACACTACTTCATAAAAATGCCATATTAACATTATAGCCGAACAAATTTGAAGGACATGCCGAAATGGAAAACGGTAAGTTAATGAGTAAATATGTTATGATGATGGCGGTGGCCTTTTCTATATTCCATATATTTGGTCCGTGTACATCTTTCAGCATGAAATTATATAGTATATCGACTACCGGCTCAGTATAAATGACCTGATCTGTTGTTGGTTTGTTGTGGTTATGACATACCGTTATACTTTCACTAAATAAAACTAAAAGCCCCAGCATAAAACCCTTTCGTGTGGTGATGTGCACAGTTTTACTGCTGCTTCTTGCCAAGTGCTAAAGATACACATAACAGCATTTAATTTAATCCTTCCATAGAAAAGTTTATTGCAAAAATTCTGCGGTGTAAAACAACCCACTTAGCAGCGAGTCTCTCTCCTCGTCGCCACCTTACAACTTCAGAGATCAGTATGCCGTGCGCCATTTGGTGCCTACAATTACTTTAACTTTTATAGAAATTCATTTCATTTTTTCATGGCATCATCACCTCCACTTCAATCCTGGAATAAATTAAAACGACAGATCCAATATGAACAAAACCCTTTCTCTCAGTTTTGATGGAACCCGTGGAATACTCTTGAAGTGTATCTATTTACTGGGTTATATATAATATGTACATATAATAATAAAAATATTTTTACGTTGCAGCTCACGTCAACCACCCACCGTCATAAAACCGAAAGTGAAATGTTTTTACTTGATAAAGCTGTTTGGTAGTGAATAACTACTGTGCAATTTTCAGGTAAATTGCTTTTTTCTTTTCCCTGTTTTTTCATTCTCTCCGCGTGTAAAACATCAGTAGTCCTTGCACCACCACACTACCACCTTGGTTAATATGACAAGGATCATAAACTTTCTATTAAGCCACAAAATACTCCTCCTCCGCATGAACTCAAATGCTGCTCCCTGTCTGGATAGAAACTTGCTAGAAAAAAGTTAGCTTTTTTGAGGGCTCATAAAAATCAATTATATTTGTCAGTGAAATATATAGTGCCACTATACACCCTCCGTTGTCCCACACCCTTGCACACACACGAAATTGTATTATATCATCATTTTTTTCCTTTCTTTTCTTTTGTGTCTTATTTTGCTCTTTAGTGTCTCCTCCTTTCTGATGCTCTTTCTCTATTTTTATATACATATATATTTATATATTATTATTGTCTCTTTCTCTCTCTCACATATTATTATACAACTTGTTGTGAGATCACTACTTGCTCGTTTATATTCTCATGAGTAAACAGCATCCTACTGTGTGAAACCCGTTCTTTGAGTTAGTTGCTCAGGATAAAACGAAGAAACGGATGAGACAAACGGAACACTAATGTAGAGAAATGAGCAGGAGAAAATAATGATGGTAACTTAAGCCAAAACGTCTGTTGTCTGCTCCGGTTGTCTTCCCGTGGACAACTAAACTATCCTGTCACTTGTCGACGTATACATATTGTTAGTGTGGCGCAGGTTGCTCTCCTCTCCTTTGCCACCTAAACGCATGTTCACCTATCCAATAAAACTAACAAATAAAACAATATAAAAGGTAATAATAATATTATACCGAAATGTACACTGTATATTTTTAGAGCGTGCATCCTGTCTTATTCACATTCCATCCATTCATCCAAACAGTAAAGGAATGAAGTTATTATTTCCTAAAAAAAACAAGAATGTGCGTACGTCCCTTTATTTTTAGAAAATAAGCTCATTTTGGCTTCTTCTTCTACCCAGCTCAATCGAGTGTGGAAAACCTTACTGACAAAATGTCTAACAATAAGTGTACTTATCTGCTTGCTGTTCTTCTCCTTTGTTCAATTAAATCTATAGGGAGGCAGAACGATGAGGACGAAATGTTATAGATATTTATATTTTATGAATGTATTTTTCTTTGTATATGACGACGACAGTAAGCAACACCATGATTCTGTATTACGAGACTCTATGGATTTGTTATCTTTTAGGGTGAACCACATCACCACTGCCACTAGCATGTACACTTGGAAATGTTGAACTGTACGAATGAATGTAACGAGAGGAGAGAGAGACGTAAACGGAGAAGGAATTTTGAAGCAATTGCCGTAACATTTATGTATGGTTGGATCGTTTCATTTATGTGACTACCCTTGTGCCATTCGTGTGTAATAAGTTTCATGTAGGATACCCATTCTAGATTTTGGCAATGCTCAACTGACCTGCGGGAGGCTTCTTCCGGTTATATCTGCCTCATGCCAGGCAAACTGACACAAAGTGAATTATAGCTTCAAACTTGAAGAATATCCTTCAGAGATGGAGATTTCATAAAAAAATGTTTCTACACAATTACTATATAAATTCATAAAATTCGGTGTATGTATGTATCCTATGTACTCGCATAAATATCAGTTCGTGATACATGCAGAGATCAGCCTTTTGTTCGTTCGTCTTAACTCAAAATTGGCAAGATGCATAATATGGGGAACGGTAAAAGTACGCAATACGCAAGGACGATAATGCGATAAGACATTGGCTGGTACACCTAGTTTTTGTATCTGATTCTAACTAAGTTATGAAAACATGATATTGCCTAAAAAGTGTATATTTCTAGTGAAAAATCTAGAAAAACCATTTCGTAAGTTTCTGCGTTGTAGAATCAGGGCAATTATTTTCTTTTCTCGCTCTATCCAATCAGACACTGTCTCCGAAATTTTCCCGTCAGCACTTCAGCTAATACACAAAGATACATACATAAACATAATTATATGTTCACTCCACTGTGTAGACAGACCGTTATTTTATTTGTACTTGGAAAATAAATATTAGGATATACGTAACGCGTTGTACATGTTTCCCATAATTTCAAACAGAACAAAGAATCAAGTAGGTATGAATGAGTGACCGACTCGACTATGTAGCAAGTAGCAAAGCTGCAGAGATAAGTTGATTCTTGTGCAGAATGGTAAAAGAGCAAATAACATATTTTATTTTCATCAGATTCCCAGTGAAATTAATTGAATGCAGGAAGGAAATAGACGGAATGAGAGAAAGGAAGAACATGTGCATATAGAACAGAGCCCAGTCAATACACTATATATTTATTTTAGCTGTATGTATTAGCTTTCGTAACATGCTATACTTTCACTCTTGCCCATCATTTCATTCGATAATACCAACTCTCTGCGCGTTCTGTGTATTTATGAACAGTGTAAATGGTGTATGAATATATGTATGAATAATTGTCTAAGCATAGTCTCCAAACGGGAATTTGTTTATTCCAGGAAAATTGCCAAATATCTCCAATATTTACATATAAAAGCATATGAAAATTTGCATAAAATTACAAATGAAATTGTTAAGCGATCTACATTTCTCTGTGAGTACGCACACAGTACACTCTACAAGCAAAGCGTGTTTCAACGGATATGAAACAGAGAGAGGGAACCAGTTAGGGTCATCGCGGCGTGGTTGCAAGTGATCATATTAAACAAGCAGCGAGAGAGAACCAGAAAATGGCAAAGGGAAAGTAACATCAGACAATATTTTTACATATTGCACTCTACGATGAAGTAAGAATTAAGTTTCTCCACCAAGAGAACTCTCATGTTAAGTACCTACTCGAGGAATGTTCGCCATACTTTCAGGCATAAAAAATATGCTGGCAGACAAAATGTACACGAGGCTCTCCAGTGTATGTTTTTGAAACAGTGAAAGTCGGTAAGGCATATGCATGCACGACAAGTACGCGTAACTCTGTAAAATGTCAGCAGCGGTGAGCGTGCTTGCATACCAGATGAACCGTTGATAAGCCCCCAAACACAAGAACTACATATTTTTAAAAAGGGGAAAAAAGACTGAGTATGTAACTGAATAAGTACCAGCAGTGGATGAATACCATACATCTACATATGTCTAATAGGAACTTGTGCTGAAGAAACTATAGTTTTGAATTGAAAAGTATATATACCTCTGTACTTTCATCCATCTGATCTAGAAAGAAATGTAATAACATATTGCGTGGCATGCATGCAAGCAAATGCCCCAACAAGGAAAAGAGAAATGCTAAGCTTTTTTCCAGTGACATGTCCTTACACACGCGAAACGATTGAATAAGTGAAAATCTACTCGTCGTATTCAGCCATATGGCTTGAAAAAAGTTAAATGGCATCATCAGGAAAGCGCCGTCTGTGCAAGTAACATCATGTCCCTGTTTTTGCACTGTCGTCATAATAATAATAAGAGACTGTCTTCTTATCCTTATCTTAAATGTTTCACATCCAAGCCCGAAATGTGTGCACACATGTTACTTACCTGTTTGGGGACGAACAAGTACAAGAATATGTAAAAGTACGAGAAAAAATATTCTTCTCCTCGACAGAGTTTCTTGTGGTGTACCAGAAAAGTGCCAAAAATTTTTATACATTTAAACCCACCCATACCCATGTTATCACCATTTGATTGCTATTACTTTACAAATACAGATAAGTTACCCAAAGTTTACTCCGACCAAATGCAAAAAAAAACCTTGTGATGAAGGTACTTTTTTGTCTACTAGGTATGCAATTTTCCATGTTAGCGGTTGAGACTCGAGACCACTATCGTGGAAGTATTCCCTCTAAAACTTTCCGTGCATTGTTTACTCTCAAGTGGTTATAGCGTCCAGCCAAAACCCACATGACATTGGCTCAGATCTCACAGTTTTGGTATTTATGATGATATGGACTGTTTCTCCTATTCTCCTCAGCCTAATAATAAAAATTGTAATAAGAGGATCGGCACGAATAAGATAATGTAATAACATCGGCATGAGAATTAGAAATGGTACAATAGTAATGATGTTTATTTGGGTCTCCATTCTACTTGGCAAAGATGAGGTTCCTGCTGGGCCTTTGGACTACAACAATATTTTATACGGATGGTGGTGGTGGTGATGATGGCGAACATCATGCGAGCAAGTAAAAAAAGACTATGGAGAATGAGCATCAAAGATCAAAGCAAGAAGGGTATCCACATGATCACTATACCATGAACTATGAACATTTACCTATGTATGCTTTGCGTATAATTTATCTATATAACATAAAATAAAGTGGTATGGTATGGCATTGAGGAAAAGTATAATGTTTGTTTCAAAACAAGTGGAAAAGAACAAACGTTCGGTTGGTTGGTATTGCCTAGTGAAAGAAGGTGGTGGTAGGGGTACATGATAGTTTCCTATATTCCGCTTCCAGCAGCAGTTCCACCGCCACTGCTCTGTGATCGGTTTCCCTGTTGCGGGTCGGTGGTCAAGTTGGAGGGAATCAGAAATGAATTTTCTCTTTTCAGATGTAACGCACCGTGTAAAACCTTTCAGGCTGGGAGCAAAACGGTCATAGTTTTAGGTATACCAACAGACGCTATACATTTATTCTCTAACGCTTTCATGAGCATCTATCTAAGTATTATTGCAAACCAACGTTGCCGACAGAAGACCTTCCCCTTTTCCCCAAAGTGGAAAAACAAGGGCAGTCAGACAGATTGTGAAGGAATTCTTTCTCCAGAACGACGTGTATCTAAAAACACGTATTTGTATTTAGCTCTTTGATATGAAGACATTGAATATCTCCCTAAATTGACATACATGCATGGATATATATTTTTTCGTTCTCTATTGCACCCATTCCCCCAAAAAAAACTTAACATTTTATGGGATTATTTCAAGCGTCATCATGTGATCAGGAGAAATACGAAACCGAAACTCAACCGAATCGTACTTTACCCCCGATGAAAATAAAGGGTAAATATAGTGAACCTAACGACCTAATGTATTTAGTAGAATATCGCTTCACTCTTGGTCATCAGATAGCAAACAATGGACTTGATAAAGTTGGACAATAACAAAGAAATGTGACCGAATTCTTCATTCATCCATTCACCCATTTATGATCACGAGAGAAGGAAAGGGAGACTCATGCCTACAGACATATTGTGGAAACAATTGGACGGAAACTGGAGGAGAAAAAGACAAGGAAAATGTTTGATAGTTTAATGACATAGTTTTTTCCTACCGTATTATTCGGTAAAGACTGATTTATTGGAGGGAAAAACGAGCGATGACAATTTTGACTTGGTTTTATCTCACACATACAGATATTATAGGTATACATCCATATCCATATTATAGGTAGGTTATACAAGTCGAAAGGGTCATTATGTACATACATAATGTATGTGGAATGAATTCTCCACATCAGTTCTTGCAGCCATCACCATTCAAAAAATTACTCGTCTGTGTGCATACATCCACTTATTTTTACTTCTCAGCTTGACTAATAGCGTTCCTTGCTACTTTTACACTGAACGGAACATGTAGTACGTGCATTTTTAACCTTACTCCCGCACTGACTCCGTTCTATATTCGTCTTTCTTTTACATGTTTTCCTAAGGAAATCCGCTTATCCTCATCTCATCTCTCTCGTGAACTTTTCTTTCTTCTCCTCATTTCATTTTCCTTCTTCTGTTCATGGGCTTTTTCTTTTCCCTTCCTTTCACCTATCTTGCTGTCATCAGACTGAAAGATGTGGAGTAGGGGGAAAGTGACGGGCTATATTTGTATCTGCATTTTTTGACAAGTAAAAAAGAGCATATTTCAGTCGTGTTACGGTGACGGTGTGTATCAGAGAAATAAATGAGTTCAGGCGAACGAGCAGTCTGACTTACCGTTGTATCAAAATAAGAACTTAGGATGAAAAACATGGACCAGAGATTGACACCATACGCTGCAAAAGTAACGACATGCCATTTTTCTTAGATGAAAATGAAAGCGTCAAATTTTTGAATTAACATGTAACTCTGTGCAGGAAAAGGGTGTTGAAATGTCTAGATTGTGGCTGTTTTACCATTTAACACTCAATATCCTATATTATGCAATACAATGTGACGGAGAGTATCTACAATTTAATTTTATATGTATATACATATTTTCAATTTTACAAAACACCTAATCTCATATATTTCACCTCCTTATTGCAGTAACCACATATCTAGTAGGTCGGTGCAGTTATATTTAAAATTGAAGGTCTTATCCTTTCACCTATATAATTTGATTCAATTTAAAAGTCAACATTTGAATACAAAAGAGTCTTGACAAGACAAATTCATGTTCGTAAGATATTAAATCATTTATTTTAAAAGGCAAATGCGAATGGAAATATTTTCATTTATTTTAAATCAAGCATTCTCAACAAGCCCCATATGCAAGGAAATAAAGTACATACTTGAGACTCAGTTCGTTTTCAAAACCGCAAGATGTACTTGTCCTACAAGTGTACATCTATTTAATATACTATATTGTAACGGCTGTAGTGGTTTGTTACCGGGTGTGCATAACAGGTAGACGGGAAAAATTGAATGAAATAACAAAAGAAGAACACTTGACTCACTCATCTTATTATACACTTCTTGCCTGTGCCCCTATGACATCATTCCATATCCCCGTAAGGTTTCTCTAGTTTCAGCGAATCATATAATATTATCAAAACCTATCATCGATATGATGACTAACAGAGAGGTAAGAGAGAAGAAAGATCATGTCACGTCTACAGACAGAAGGATTGGGGTATTGTCTATAGTTGTGTAATGTCGACTGTAAAATTCCTTCAAAATAAACCCATCCATCTTATCATGATCATTCCCTATCCTAACCTGGCGTCTATATAGATATGTAGATATCTTGTGTAAGTATTTATATAACAATCTGATAATATTATGTATGTTTTTTTGCAGTTTTGCCAACAAATATCGCAGGGCTTCTTGTCCGTCTCACTCCAAAGAATTTCAATGTGTTCCTCTTCAGCTTGCACAACCAGAGAGGCAGTGAGTTCTGTTACTCCTGTCCGTTATCTCTCGTTTTAACTTGTCGACTTTCCTCTTAAAACCTTTTTTCTCATTCTTTCCCATTCACGAGCCAATATACTGCCAGTTTGGCAAGCTGATGATGATACCCCTCTGCAAAGTCCCTAGTTTTCCTATTTTTCTTCGCTTTCACTACTTCTGTCATATTCCTTTGTCTATCATTTTGGGTGTGTGATCAAGAAAGTGGCTCTGTATGCTCGTCAGTATGGGATATGACAGAGCATATCATTAAAATAAGCATTGCTTGCCGACTGCTGAATAGAAAATCCCTCTTGTTCTTTCAAAGAGAATCCTTATTGTAATGTCTTTCCTTCGTATTTTCCCTTATTTTTTTCTGCACATATAAACACACGTACTGACAAAAAAAGTTGAAGCTATGGAGTAGTAGATAGATGTTGTGTGCAACAATTTCAGTGTTCATTTAGCTTACAACGAGAGACGCAGTAACCAACCAAGTTGATATAAAAACTGCGTACTGTTTCCGAAAAATGGGTCGTTCTGGAGTCTTAAGGAAAAGAAATTGAAAAGAAGGCTTTTATTGAATTTGTAAATTGTTTCTCCGGACTGACGGCTCTTTTCTTTCACCGGCTCACTACTCGCTTGATAAGAAAGAAACCTTGCCTTTTTCTTGTACGACGACGAGTAGCAGGACGATGACGATAGTGGCAGTGCTGAACGCACACACTGTCAGTAATTCATGTAAATAGCGGAGAGACGCGCTTTAGGAAGGATGGAGGAAGCATGTGAGAGTTACTTTTCTTGTATGCTCTGAACTGAAAGGATGGTGGTAAAGGCATCCGGAAGAAGAGTTTCAAAGTCAGTTGTGTAGTGCCAGTATCTTTAGCATAATGCCATGCTTTACTCACTTTACTGTATGGTTGTATTTTTTTCCACTTTTACAGCAGGTTTGCTACCTTTCTCTTTTCTTGCTCCAAGTGGAATCACAAGGAAAAGTGTATGAAAATAAATGAAGTTTCTTTATTATTGTATAAAACAGTGCCACTGTTGCTGCTACAAAGATTATTATTATTACACAATATACAAAGTATCTATTTCTCCGTACACGGTTTAGACATACCGCCGTGTACAATGCGAGGAAGTACATATATTATACTAATACGTAATGCTGGTTACGTGAGCATTTCTCGAAAGCACTTTCTCTCCATGAAGTAAAAGAAGAATATAAACTAGGATTTTACTGTGGTTTTACTAGATAGTTACGTATATATTATACTTGTAGACAGGAGCAGGCAGTAGCCCGTTTTCCCAAGGGATAAGGGCTCATAATATAAACGAATGAAGGTAAGGTGCGTAGGAATGAGAAGATATAAAAAGTAAGTTACTCATGTTCACATCTCCCCAATCTCTATCTTTCACTTTCTCTACTTTTCCCATTTCTCAGTTTTTGCTTCCTTCCGCTCTCCTATTTTGCACTAGTATTTTGATACAATAAGAAATCGGAGAAAACGAGTTAAACAATATAACGTATTTTAAAGGAAGGTGCGATAGTGGAAGCTAAGGCTTAAGCATACACAACTAAACTTGCCTTAAGGCCGCATAAAAGAAGGGATAAGATTGTCAGATGTCTGTCTGGAACCAGCACGGTCTTCTGATTCTTTCTTCTCTTTTGCTGCTGTTTACTCACACCTATGGATACATTTATATTACCTCTCTCTCTCCCTCTCTGCATATTACAGAAGGAACAATAAAATATATCTTGAAACGGAAAAAGTCAAAAAGGCTTCTATAATAAAAGGAGAAAATATTCTAGAAGGAAAAAAGGATTTATATTTTTTTGTTCCTGTTTTCTGGTGTATTACTCCAGAAATGAAATCAATGGACTCTCAAGTTTCATTCCTTTTGAATAAAAAAATAAAAAATTCAGTCCTTATTTTCTGCTGTGATTGGGTTATGCCATGCATGTGTCTACTTGTTGTATTGCAGAGAAGAAAAAAGGAGCCGAGTTTCTTTTTTCATCTTGACTACGTGTGTATTGTGGAGGCAAGTATTACTCCGAGAATAGAATGAAATAGTATAGCCGTATTTCGTTTAGGAAAATCTTATTCTTCTCCATATTCCATATAATACCAAATGAAATTTCTCATGAAACTTCGAAAGAGTGTCTTACATTAGATAAGGAAGGATAAAGTTAGTCAAAACGGGAACTTGTGGATGGATGTGAATATATATGAGTGTTACGTAAATATAAGTAAAACGCACTATATAAAATATGTATTTCCACGGCTTACATACAGAAGTAACTTGGTACATGTGAAACATATACACTCGGAATCATCATCAAACTTGTTTCTTTTTACACAGAGTGCTTCATGTAGAGCACAAAAGACTTGGCCATGAGAACTTCTTTATACCTGAATCCTACGGAAATCTACTTGAGTAAATTGTTAACTTTTTATAACTTGCAGATTTCCCCTCGATACTCAAACGTAGTCTGTGTGCAAATAATGTAGATATTCTCTCCTTACAACGGCTTCATCTAGCAGATTTATTTTTAAAATGCGAATGTACTCAATTTAGTAATAATAATAATAATAATAAATTTCTTTGCTGTTATGAGATATACAGTGGAGGTACGAGGTATTTGGTTTTATTTATTCCTGATCTATCTCCCAGTGTCTTCTATAGATTCTCTCGAGTGATTTCAAATATCAAATAACCAAAAGCTCTATAAGCACTAATCTGGGATCTGTACTACCAGTCTTTACTAAACTTGTGTATTTGAAACTTTGCAAATATGTATATTTTGTCTAGTGAGAATGGAACAGGAGAAAAGGCTTATACATCACAATAACATAATGCAAACAAAGTGCTGATTATTTGTTATCTAGCCATATTAAAGTATCTCTGCTTTATAGCTTATGCTAAGCGAGGAAATTCTCCGGTAGTATTTATTCTGATTTCAAAACTTCGCTTACAAAAAGCTAGAATTAGTGTAGAGTGTAGACATTGGTTTCATCGCTTCAAATTTCCATCAAGATGTACATGCTAACTTCACAATGGAAGAATACATTTTTAATCCTTATATTCATCCAAGAATTTACGGAAGAACTAATGCACAAGTATTATTTAGTATTTGTCCCAAATTGAAAATTTGATTACGTGCTGTGATTGTCATATTTTCAAGCGTTCAAAGTAATCTGTATCATATAAACCATTTAAGACTTTCACTAAAGCCTTTCTTCGTTCAGCGCTCAACATTTTACAATTTCAAAAGCATACATAAACCTGCCTGCTCAACTTCCATTTTACCTTCTATCGTTAAGGAGTATTTACATAATTTTATATTTTTGCTCTTGTTATATCGTACTTTTTTTAACATTCCATGAAGCTAACTACCCCATTTTAAAGTTTTGAATGAAAGTAAAATTGATAAGCTAAAACTTGTAGTATTTATCGGCTCTGTTTTATTAGCACAGAATGTCAATTTCTCTTATCGCAACAGGGCTTGTTCTGTACTCTGCTTCTATTTGTATCACTCATTTCCAATCACAAATGTTTCCCACTTTCCATGCATTTAAAGAGCCTACTTTTGGATAAAAATCTGGATATCAATCTGTTTACAGGGCGCATGAGTTAGATATGCATATAATTCCACATGGAATACATTTCTTTCTCAAGGTAAAGTACAACTTTTTATCTGGCTTCCTTTCTGTCAGTCCAGGTCATGAGATACCATTCCACCCACCCACCACCCATATCGCAGTCTCGTACCTGTGGCGTGCAAAGTGAAGTGAATGAGAAAAGACTCCTTTTTCGTGAGAAAGTGAAAGACAAAAAGATTTCCTTTCCCAGAAATAGTTTCCAAAGCCATGAAACCTGTACGGAGTTGAAATGTTTGTACATCAGCATCTATGCAACGCTTTATATTAGGAGCTGCTCATTACATTAGGTAGCGCAACACTACATGCTTACAGTTAAGTCCGGTGATACAGTAGGAAAGGGAGAAAGGAGTAAAAACTTACATAAAAGTTTTGTCGTCTGATGTGTATGTGCATGCATCAGCTGAACAAGTCAGTAATCTATTTTCTTTGCTGACTTTACTTTCAAGACTTCCTCTTTGCACGCCTTTCATTTCTTGACACACATTTACAATTCCTGCCATGCATTCCTTTTATATGTGAAGCCGAAAAATTGCAATAACAGTTATAGTTTATTATGTTCTGGCACTACGTATGTATACATAGGTAATATGTATGTCACGGAGTACATACGATGGAAATGGCAACTGCATCCGAATGATAACAAAAAATGAAAACTTTCTTTCTCGTACACAACGACTTTTGTAAGTAAATTCAGTCGTTCGCTATACATAAAATGAAACTCATTTTGATATGCTTTAAATATACGCTGCACACATCTGCGTTAAAGCTGGATAATCTAAAACTTTAAAGTACGCCATATCATATAGCGTAGTCTTCCTTTTCGATTTACCATATTATAGAAAGTGGAAAGCTATATGGATGATGTGGATGATATCTCATCTGGACTCCCACACATTTTTAACGTTCATTTGAATAACTAGTTTTGTAAGTATGAATAAATTCAATCCTTTTTAGAAATTAGCTCAAAGAAGGAAAAAGTATATAGTCTGATGGAAAATGAAACTTGGAATGAACACAGCTAATAAAATGTATGCGTGCTTTCTTTGCTATCAAGTGGTAGGATCGCTTTTCACTTGAGCATTTTAATGGGAATAACAAAGATCACAGACAATGAAAGCACCCTTTGTCTCTGTTTAAAATGTTAGCAGCAGATGAATATCCCCGCCGGTAAATCCAGAGAAAACAGGAAATATTAAAACACATGCACTCCATCCTGTTTGATTTTTCTGTTCCAGCTAGTTCATAGGCAATTGAGCCCGTGGCAAAACTCGCGTTTGAACATACTTGAAATACATGAATATAGTCTATTCCAGTTTGAGACCACAAAATAACTTTATCCTATTACCAAAATAATATGCTTCTTGCAAATAGTATATGGTAGTATTAAACAATTAAAATTACGGTTAACTAACATTTTCACTTCCTTTGCTCATTCTGTCGCTTTCCTTTATATTTTATTTTACAAGCTTTTCACTTTTCGGATGTTTTTATTGTGTGTGTACTGTAGGAAAATATGCTTATTTGACGAGGGTGGCGTTCCAACAAAAGTATACTTTGGTTATTTTTTGGAAGTGTTTACAGCTTTGGAATTCGGAAATCCTGACCTAGAGTCACTGCGAGAGAGTATATTATGTAACCGATAACAGGAAATAGCTTGTGTATACATGTATTGGCAGCAGTTGGCTACGCTAGAATTTCTTTTGTTGTATCAGATTCGGTCGATTCCCATATTGTATAAAAACCGGGTCTCAGTAAACAATAGAACTGCGGAACCATTTTTTAAATACTCGAACAAGTTGCAAATCAAAGTCCCAAAGACTTCAAACAAAATTAAATTTCATCGAGTCGCGAAAAATAATAATAAAAAGCATTATCCCTGTTATTGAATAGAAGGAAAGTGGTGTCACGGTGGTATTGTGTAGTAATAATTTTCGGAATCTACAATGTTGACATTCCTTGTCTTTGTTCATTCACTTCAACTTTAGTATAATTTATTGTCTCGTATCTTTTGTTCGACGTGATTTATTCGCTGTCCTCAATGAAACAGCTTATATCGCGTTAGGAGTAAGAGAGAGGGAGATACAATGAAATACGCCGTTACAATAACAATATACTTATCATACAAAGAGTACAACTACTACCGTATTTTCAAACCGATCCTGTTTTCCTTTACATGCACGCTTCGTATCATTATTGTTGTAGGTTTTCTCATCACACGCAAGAGAAACACTGTTACGATTATTATACTCAGTGTCAGTTTTCGTCTTGGTGTTGCCGTTTAGCTAGTAGTAGACAAGCCTCAAAGAAACCCTTTTCTCTTTTTCTGTTGCAACTTGCGAGCCAAATCTTAGGATATATTACAGTTCGGCTGCTACATTGCCGGTGCAGTATAAAGACGACAGCATAAGTCCTACGTGCTTGTTACACGCTTAAACAATATGAACTGAACTATGTACATCAACCCTTTTACATGTTTCCATCATCACGATCGGTGTGGTGATACGCACACAGTTTCAGAGTAGGGCTCTTCCAGGGCGGCATACCGCTTTTACTTGAGTTTGTTGGAAGCGGAAGAGTTTCTTTGCCAAACGCCAAACCATTTCCTTCTCCTTTATCCGACATGCTATCAGCAACGGTCTTCGAGGTTTGACTGAAAATTTCTGATCAAACATCTCTTATGCTTTCCATCGCCTTATATTCACTACTCCCAACAGTTTTATTTTGTAGCATGCAGTCGGCACGGTGTTAGTATTTAAAACTCAACTTTGTGGAACTTGCAATCTTAATAACATATTATTGGAAATATGTATCTATGCAAGCCTACGGTATATGACAAAGTGAAAGCGGGTGAGGAAGAAACACAGCGTATAATTTATATTAAATGCATAACAGCCTAGAGAAGTAAGGTATTTTGCCGGGCGATATTAGTCACTTTACATAAGCATGCTTATAAGCAGCATATAGTGGTTGTATTCAAAGATGTTCAGCAGTTCTGGCACGATGGCACGAACAATGAATGAATAAATGATACCAAGTCCATAACTCTTTTCTGAAACAGTTTGAGAACAATAATGGCTAATACCTACTTAGTCGAGTTTCCTCTTCCTCTCTCTCTCCCTAAATGGCTTACCATTCACTTACTTTTATTTCGTCCTTTCACTCCCTGCCTTTCTCCGCCTCAAGTCCTTTTGAAATTAAATCCCAAAGTCAAAAATCTGGCACGTATTGTAAACTAAAATAATACAACAAGTCTTGTTGGCATCGATGACTTTAAAAAATGAGTAGGACCAAAGTACTACTTCCACAGATGAGTGAAAACAACAGCATGACCATACGGTTGTAACATGTGACTGTTATATATATAATTAATACAGTTACACTCTTGTACATATGCGACCTAAACCTTGCAAAATATTTTCGCGTTTAATGTTAACTGTAGTTTTATAAATTATAATAAATATGCGATAATAAAATAATAACCCCATTGGTAAATAAACCGCTGAGCGAGGCATTATAATCCTAGACTCCAATGAAATTGTTGGTGCTTTACAACCAAGCTCAGTTGTACCTTTTATGCAGATCAGTCAGCCATGAATAATCAATTACACAGAGGAAAAATAAATTTCAGGATTAGTAGAGTTACGAGATTAATGCGAATAACTCCCTAGAAGATGTTTTATTTTACTATTGTTTTGTGTTCAACGTAATATTATAGTCGTGTACAATAAGGACAAGAGCGGTTATTTTGGACCGCCGTCTCTAGCCAGTAACTAAAAGTTAAAAGCCCACGTTACGCATTAAAATGTCTTCTGATTGCAATGCTACAAATGGTAGACATTTTCACCAACCGTGCAAGCAAACAGGAACAAATTAGACTTTCATCAACTTTTTAAAGTTGATGGTGGTGATGGTGTGGGGTACTACCAATTTGATTCCAAAAAGTTGGTTTCTCGTAATATGTCCAATATATGTTATACATTCTTGTTTTATGAGACTAGTACATTTAGTTGTAGTAATAATATGTACCTATGCAATTTTCCCTTTCCGTCTGTTCCTAGCAATATGTGTAACTTTTGGATTCACACCCATCTTCATATTTTAAATGTGTTCAAAAATACATGCAACAAATGAAACAATATTCATATAAAACTTCTGTTGGAAAGGTTTCTACTATATTCTATCGCACAATATTATATTCCTCTATATTCATGTGTATCATACAAATTATGTGAACTCAAGCATATCAGAAAGCAAAAAAATATTCTTCTCTTTGCTCTGTTGTTGTATTGTGTAGAACTAGAATGGAGAGAATAAATTCTGTATGGTTAGCCCATTTACAGTCTTCTTCCGCATCGTGTTTACTTTCTTTTTCATTCCATGCTCTGTTTGAGTGCTCACATAGTCTATGATAGTCTCGTGACCCGACGTCCACTATTCATTTGTGTAAAATGTGTATCACGCATTGAAAAATACGTTTAGGAGAACTAGTTTTCAACAGACTAAAAGTTACACTGGTTCGCCACAAAGTGTATGAAACTAAAGTACCAACAAAGGCCAAATCTAAACAGTGTACGCCATTCACCTTCTTCCTTGCTCTTTTTGGTTCGGGCTTCCTGTTCCAGTTTCAAATGAACAAAAGTTTTTTTTTTATGTTGAGAGCTATAACCTCTGTAGAATATACCTTTTGTACTTTATGTACGCACTACCCACACACTTTGTTGCGATGTAGTCGCTGCAAAGTACAAAGAAAACTAGGTATGTGTCTAGATATATCAGATTTATTCAAAACTATCTGTTGGTATATCATTATTTCAACCAAGTATGGTAAGCAAAAAGCGTGAATGCATATTTTATAATACTGATGCATTATGTATTAAATTCGATATTTAAAGATTAAAGTTAGTGGATTTGTTATGTTATGCTTATACAAGAGCACACCAATCCATATATTACATCATTAATTTTCTCCAAATCAGGAGTTATTTTCTATAAATTGGAGAGGATTAATTTCTGCTAAAGTAAACTTTATGAAAATGCAATCTGTACTTTATACAATGTTAATCCTATTTAAATTCTGATGCAAATGTTGGAATAATCTACAGTACTAGTTCCAATCAGTAATTTATAAAGTAAATTAACACATAATTGGCCACATTCAACATAATGGAACATAATTCTTGTGATTCGTTTGTTCCTGATATATGATGTTAGGATTTAAACTTAAATCCTTCCGTTAGAACAAAACAGATATAACATCATTTATTAAGCTACAAACAAAGCAATTCATCAACGATTACAAAAAACTAATTGTATAATAATATCCCACCGTCTCATCACCGTCAATCTGATTGTGATTTAGAGAGAACCCAATGAGTTAGTTTAGTCTCACCAGAGAGCTTATATCATGTTGATGCACACAAAACAGTGGGCGAATGTGTGGCACTACGTAGCAAGCAATTACTTTTACAATAAGTCCAAATGAATGAGTGGTAATCATGCAAATTTAGACAAGGCTCCGAAACCGAAATCCTGTAGTTGTTCCAAGTTTCTATATCCTATGCGTTGTGTAATATAATGCACATATGAACATCAATTATAGTGCAATATGATTCTTCTACTGAAAATGCGATGCAAACAGTTTTGTTGACGTTTGAAGATTCATTTACACAAATGAATATAGTCCAATTTTATTATTGCTCACTTTCTCCAACAGTAGTCTGCATTAAAGTTGCTGCGTTGGAACTCTTTAGCTGTATATTGAAACGAAATGTTACAAAAATAAGCGAAATTTATAGCATTTTTCCTACTTTCACTTTCTCCTCAACCCATTTCGCAGAGTGATTCATATTTTTGGTGACATGCAGTGGACAACAACCGTGTCACTGTGTTTCGCCTACTCATCCCAATTCACTCGAATGTATCCATTCGGAAGAATGATTTGGTCTGCTCGGAATTCCATGGGATGGATAAAGAATTCCAACTAACTAAACATGTTTTTGTGCATGCATTGATGCTTTCACTTACTTGCAAAACATTACAGTGATGATGATACTGGTAAAATGGCGAAAAGCCCCCACCACAGCTATATTATGGTGGTACATGTGTGCTAAAAAAATGGAAAATGTCTGTTTATGGCCAAAATCTCCATCTGCATGCGGGATGCAACTTGGCCATTTTCTTCTCCATTATACAACTTCTTTTATGCTTTTTTCCACATAGGCGCTAATGCTAAATATACAAAATAAAAAGTTTGCATGCTGTGAGTTGGTGGTCCTTGCTGCAACCATGAATGAATACTTGAGGAGAAGACCATCACACTGGGGGTGGAGTATACGCATGTAGCGTATCTTATTAGCTTCCTTTTACTATTAGGCAATTCTTTGAAAGGTATAATAGCCAAGTATTTTATACCGTGTTGGGAAGTGAAATGATTCTGTAGTCATATCATTACTCTTCTTTTTCTTCCCTCCTCTTTCTCCCGCTTTCCCTTTTGTTGCAAGCGACGAGCCTTGGATTGCCATTTTAAATTCATCCATTTCCCATTAGCTCCCAACGGATGAATACGAAAAGGAAGAAAAATGTCACTCCTGTGACCATGTCCTCAAGTTTAGGCTTATTACAAATTTCTGGGGAAGCATTATATAAAAAGCATAGCTACGTGGCTGTGCTCTGATGGCTTATATAATGCACTTATCTTTTCACATATCATATAACTACTACGTGTAAAAATAGACTATAATATTTAAGCATTTTCAGGTTTTTACAATCAAATCACATGCTTTGCACATACAAACATGCATGCATAAACTTCATTCATATATTACAAGTGCACGACCTCATTGTTATTCTTGCTCTGCGTTTGGGAACAAATACCAGCCAGGCTTGCTTGCTTCTCCCCTAATGCAAACGGCACGCCTCGTAAATATCAGAGTGCATCTGTTCTACAATTCTAATGCAGTGAAAGTCACAGATTTCTTGCAATAGTTGCTGCCACAGCGGACCAGCTATTTATTGCGTATGATGCTAACTCATTGTTTCAGAAAGATGCTTCCTAACAACTCGCCTTCATCTCATTTTAGTCATTTTCTCCGTAGTTTACAAAATGGGAGGCCTTGAGCATCATCTTTATCATAATATTACTTTTCTCTTTCCCCTTTTATCAAAATCCTTACCTTGCAAATTCTGACTAAAAAATAACATAAGCAAAGATCAAAGAGCGAATACTAAGAAAATATAAAAACATCAGAACAGTAAAAAGTTGATGTCAGATGAATATTTATATAGGTACAAAGTAATATTTAAAATGTATCTTTATAGATTTTTGTGTAAAGATAACATAAAATAAATATATAAAATATTCTTAACGTGATACCAAACAGTTGATAAAATATAACTGCAACCAATAAAAACAACACCACAGGTCTAACAAATTATTAACAATATGGTAGATTATATTACATACAGGATGTTCTAAAAAGCTTTGGTCTACAAGGCATTGTTTTCCAGGAACATAAATGCGACTAATAACAGAGGGATAAATTACATTACCTCATTAAAAAGAGTGATTATTTGGAAACGTTAAAGAAAAACAGGGCAGAAAAAATGAAGAGGTACCAACTCATGAATGTATGCAGGTGTATAGATATAATATGTAAAACTGTTTCAAGTCTTGAAGTCCACAATGTTTACATATCATCGACCTATTAAAATACAATAGGGAAAGAGAAAAATAATTTAGTAAGTAATCTCAATTACCACATGACAATAAAATACGTATTTGCACAAGCATTTCATTTCAAAACTAATCAACTAATCATTTATCGTTATCTGTCTGCACAGCACTGGTCGTTCGTGTATACAACTATTAGAATTTATACAAACAAAAATGATAATAGCACCATTTGTGGTAGATTAGATGGATAGAGGTAGAGTCCAATCAATCCTATTTGTTTTCTGGTTGTTGCTCCCTTCTTCCTTAGGCAACGCTCTATCCAAAGAAAAGCGAATTATCTCACGTTGTGTGCTGGGGTAGATACAGGAAGTTTAATTTTTCGGATGATGAAATTTTACTACCTTTCATCCGGTGGCAATCAACAACATCACAGAAAATGAACTATGTACACACAAATGGAAGGATACTACCAGCAATTGTATCATTTTTGGCTTACGATACCAAGGCCTTTTATGTAGCATACACATTACTTTTATTATTCAAATGCCTGATATGAGTTGCCTACTGGACAATGGCATGCAATAATATTCCACTACATCATCACTATCACCCTCATCCATATGAAGAAACCTCCAGATTATTATTTTTCCTTCTTCGAGGCACATATCCCATCTCCTTTCTTTATTGCATATCATACAAAAATATGCTTACGTATGTATATAGAATGCACGTATAGTGTTTCGGACAAAGTTATAAATGCAAACGGCCAGGGTGTGTATCGTCTGATATGTTTGATATGCGTATCCTTCGCATTGGACTCTGGAGAAAGTTTCCTCATATTTTAGCAATAAACGTTGAAACTGATGAGAATGGATGCGAATTTTCCCCCTGTTTCCTCAGTGGAGAGAGGCCAACCTTCATTACACATCCAACATTTCAACACCATCTCATGATATACATTCATGAATAAGGTTAGACTCCGGATATAGAAGGTCCAATCCACTCTCTGTAAGAAAGAACGATCCTTCTGTCCTCAGTCCTCATCTTTGTTTGTATGTCCTGTAAACGTACATAGTGCATGTATTCATGTAAGAATTCTTCATTCGGATGAAATTGGTCGTGCACACTGTCCATTTACATTATGTATAAACTAACAGCCTCACGTAAAGTAATAACTCTTATTCCACTTGTTACACTAAGCGCATCATCACTCTGGATTCATGCATTTTTCATGATTATCATCGTTGGAGAAAGAACAGCAAAGGAAATTATATTTCTTTATTGTTCAATATAAACTGCTTCTGTGTCATTCACAGCATTTGAATTTTGCAAATTATGCCAGTCACTTCATATTTACAGCATTCTAACTTTCCTTCCTTTTTATTCTATTTTGTACCCAAACGAAAAAGAGGAGTGATGATGATATGATGGAACCGTTATATTTGAACATCAAGTAGATGAGGACTATACCGAATAAATGGTGCCTCTGCCAAATAAAAGTGAGTACATTAAAAACACAAACGACGCTAGCTTTTCGGGCGAATGGATGAGTCATTCTTACGTTTCTACAATCACTGGAGGTTTCATTTGAGAAAATGTGGAATCTCATTTTTTTACAAGACTCAAGACATGTAGTATAGTTGTGTTATTCCATTAGGACTAATTCGGAATAACTATAAGCGGCTATACTTCCATGCAACCATGCAAGTATGCGGAGAGCTGATGAGTGTACGAAACAGGTTTGCATGAGAAAGATTTTGAGCGCACGATTTCATGAAATCCGCAACTCACAGAAATGCAAAATGCATAAAAATATTGTACATCTTCAAGTAGGTGACTACTAAAATGCACGAATGGAGTAAGAAAGGAGCGCCATCACTAATAGTTCTTTCTCAAATCACTAGGAAAGTAAAATCAATGTTAGCAAATGACACACATTTTCTAAATGACACCATATCCAAATCTTATGAAAATCCATATAAAATAAACATTCGAGTTTTACAAGACTACAACTATAAGATTTGCCCTGGGCCCCAGGGCCTGTGATTGTACTTAAGGTATAATTAAAATTAAATACCCGACCTGAATTACCTATGAAAAATATCTTATGATACATCAATTAAATCGGGAGGTAGCATAAGTCACTTGAAAAATGAATTTCATCTCCAAAACTGCAAAATCCAATTACTTATTCAAACTTTGATTGAAAGAATAATAAATTAGCTAAAATGAAAAATATGGGAACGATTGACATTTTGTCCAACTCAAAATCATGAAGGTTATGACTTAAACTAAACTGTTGGTAAGTCGAGCGAGACCCATTCAACGCCTACGCGGATAACTACATGTAGTAGATAATGTTTAGTACGTACAGTGTGACATATACGCGAAAGTACAGCAGAAGGAATTCAAAATAAGAAACACAGTTGTGTCTCTCTGTTCATTGTAAAACCTTAAGTAAAAGTATGGAGAATAATTGCTTCTTAAGATTTCTCCTAAATTTTTGTTCCTTCCAAAATGATAACACATCACGAAAATCCTAAATTAGATAACATGTGGTTTTGGAGTTTAGTTTCGTTCCACTTATGGGGTACAGTATCTTTTCGACATAAATAACAGTTAGCGTGTAAATAAGGGATTTGAAGTCCCATGTGGTTAATTTAATGCATTCCCTAAGGCATTTCGAAGAGATGGTATACGACGATACACAATTAGCGAGATTAGTCCATTTTCACTTATGTACATATATTACTCCTTCGCCTTCCTAGACACTGAGTACCAATCATGAGAACCGTTTTCTAAACGCCTATACTCTGTGAGCTTTGGCTTGCCGTTTCTTACTTTTCTTATTATTGCACTTATGTAATATGGGAAGTGGGGAAGGCTTATATTTGTGCATATGTTGTCATCCTTACTTTGAAGTTAATATTGCATGAATGTCTTCGAAAATAAAAGTGAAAGTATCTGCATTCATGCATTTGACTTTGAGATTCACATTCGTTTGTTATATCACTCACTAATACTTTAATTCCAAGAATAGCGCTAGTACACATTGTCATTGTCCCTTAGTATCAAAATGTGAAGCAGTAATTACAAAAATTGTGTTTTCTTTGGCGCACATGCTGCATTGGACAATTTTGTTTATTGCATAATACACACTACGTAACTTCGTGGAAAGCCTTTACACAGTTGCTATTTTATTTATTGTTTTACACCACCATTCTAGTGATGATTTTTTCTGCAGATTTTGTCCTCGTGCGCAAACTGATAAGGATGGCAAAATATATTGTCAGTAAACTGGAAAAAAGCGATTTGTGTAGACGTCCTCAGTTGCTTCACAAATGTTACACATGCTTTGCTCACAAACCATGCACAAATACTATAAGTACATACATGTGTACATGCGTTTGTGAACAATATTTCATCTACTTTCATACAGTACCCATTACTCTTTAATAAACAATCTCCCAGTCTGCAATCACCGTAACCTCATATTTACTGATTGGCTGGATTCATAACTTCTGGTATAATTCTAACTGGGTTACCATAAGGCATTCATCGATATTGTACATATCTACAACACAATAATGTCTTCCTATCGTCTTATTACATACCGTCTACATCTTTTTACGCATTTAGGTATATAAATTTTGTAAGACTATTGGATTACTCTCGATGGTGAAATAGAATGGGGAATGGGATAAGAGGAACAAGAAAGAAGAGCCATTGGATTATCCCAGCATCAACATACTTCTGCCTCCGGAACGGGGGTAAAATGCAATATCACCTTCATAATGTTATGAAAAGACTTGCCAACGACGAATTTATGCGATATTATTCTCTTTTCGTGCCCAAATGTTACAAGCGAACCTACTCTGTTTTCTGGCTGTCCCCAAGAGCGACATTGTCGTTTCATGGGAAGCAAGAAAAAATGAAGAATGGAGAAGAATTTTAGTAGATGCTATTTTGGTGTATACATTTGCCATATGCATACATACATAAATATAATATGATGATTACTTATTGTTAGAGCCTGGCTGAAAATGGAAACGATGGAAGTATGTAATATTATAAGAAGGTAGTGGTGGTGGTGGTGGTGTGGAAAGAGAAAGCACGTAATCCATATTAGTACATTCTGCTAAACTAGCTACAACTATTATTTTTATTATGCATGTTACGAACATATAATGTAAATTCGCCAGTTCACTTGATATGCGTACTGGCACTGGCAGTTGTTATAATGGTTACAGGGGACGAACAAATACAGACGACTACATTTCCCATTGGATTAAATACGGTAGTGTTAAAATGTGTCGTCTTTGAATAAATTGTAAGAAGAACGGTGGCAAGGGAAGTAGTAAAAGTAATACCTCTTTTCCAAAATCTTGTTAATGGGAAAGGAGGAAATGGGTTGTTCAAGTTGACTAGCAGTACATAATATATAATAGGTATAACGGAAATTGTAGTAGTAGGCCGGTTCGAAAAATCACTTTGATTACTTTATGATGGTGATGGTAGTTTTGGGAAAAGGGAAATTCTGATTGAAGAACTGGAGCATAAAATTTATTCTGGGAGAAAAAAAAGTTATGCTTCTTTTGAGTCTATTAAAGCAATCTTGAATATAGTCGTAGAACCAGAAATCTAGGTTGATAATGGTTGGAACTGCTTTTTGTAACTGGATGCATCATTATCATTACATGTACCACCTATGTATGTATGTGTCTGTGTTGTTACCGGCTCTTAGAACTTTAGCAGCAACAGTCAAGTCAACGTCCCGAAGATTAAAGTTTTATTTTATTTTTCCCAGTTCCTCTTTTACATGCCCAACACGGTGATATTTTATGCATAAGAAAATGAGCTGAGGGGTAATACCATTTGACTGATGGTGGGTTAGAGGGGAACCATTAGTATGGGTGTGATGTAGTACGTCAATAAAGTATTCTTGGGAAGCTGATAATAGGCAAAAGGATGATTACGTAGGCATAGGCTTTAGGAAACGACGACGAAAGCAATGAAGACTTTTGACTACCGGGTGAAAAGTAATAATAATAAGCCCTTTTTTCTTGTGTCAACCAAATCTTTTGGTTGTTATAATAAAGTCTCTTGAGACTGCGATCTGGTTCACTTGATTTTTTTCTGTGACCTATCAGCATAAAAATTTTCGCGTTATCCTTACATACAGCTCAGGTTATTCATTGTGTTGGGTCGATCATTTTTAATTTCGTTCTTCGTATTCGTGATCTTGTTAGGATAGCATTATACACCTTTAACTTGTAACTTTGGTCGGGTGGGCAGATAAGGCATATACGCTCTATTTAATCATTTAGCTTGGGTGTATATGGTGCGCATTTGGAATTATTTGTAATTAATTGAATTAAAAATACACTTTTATACGAATACGGAACCTGTTTTGTCGAGTAAATTCATCAAGCTTAACAGTTTGTCTTGTTTTAAGAAAGACTACAATTTACTGATTCCGATTTGTATTGACGTCATGCATATAGAACCCAATTAATTTAATTGTAGTGGGTCCTATTGAAAAATATCACATCATTTTAGGTGTAATTGTCGATTGGTAAAATCAAATTTTATGTCCCTAAATTGAGATTTGCGAAGCAAACACCAATATTTACACTTATTTTTTGGCTTCAACCATAACTGAAAAATACATGCAAATTTTTCTGCAACTTTCACTCGCATTCATGCCTCTTTCAGAATTAACGATGACAGATGAGAATGTAAGAATGACAGACAGTAAATTAGAATTTATTTCTGTCTATGTCAATGTCACTTTCCATTCCTGGTTCATGGCTGCATAATGCATGTGTGTGTATGAAAGTACGAAGTATGGATGTAATTGTAGTAACAAAGAAATTCGTTGTAACGGCTGTCGCAAGTATTCGTTAAAATGGTATTACGGAATACCAGGGAGGGTGGGTAAAAGCCTAAAACGATCCTGCGTCATAAGAGTGCAATAGTATGTAATTTATTTGGTGAACTTCCGAGAATTCCTAAATCAATCACAGGTTTAGTAGTTTAAAAAAAATAGGTTAGCTGGATATTTTCGGCCAACATGATTCCTTTCTGGTATCAAAGGTAAATTGATTATATCGATTACGTGGAAATCACCCCTACGCAAGAGGTTACGGATGGAGAAAGTGGAGGAACAGACATGTCTAACATGTTGACAAAGCAATGGACCTTATAAGTGAACTCCCGACAAAACCGCAAAATATAACTCACTGTATGACATAAGCCTACATTTAACAGACACATATTTACGATGTATTAAGAGAAATTGAATGCACGTTTATATTTACCATTGTTCTTCATCAGTTCTGTGAGAGATGTGATATGGGATACGTTTTCAGTTTCGCAATGTGAAAGATTCTACTCTACAAGCACCAAATTAATTAAAGAAACTAAAGAAAGTGTATAAATTGTATATCATTAAATTTTCAAGGTTTCAAAAACAATCGTGTCCGTACAAAGGTCGAAAGTTTGAAAGGTACAGCTCTGTGAAGAAAGCAATTAAATAAGAAATGCTTAGTTTCCATTTCCATCATTTCTTCTGTCTGAATGGAATTTGACTGAATCATTAGTATTTATGAGAAAAGTTGAAAAATATGTCAAGTGCAACACATTACATTTATATGATCTGTTATTTATTTAAGTGATATATTTATTTTCCTCGTCCCTAATTGCTATGATTAGTAGAAACTTTGTAGAGACTTAATATTTGTGAAAAACACGCATGATTCTGCAAATGATTGCCATTTCATTTTAAGTAGGTATGTTTCATTTTATTAAGCAAATGACATACGTCTACGAATGAAGTAAATTGGTAAAAATGGTATTTTTATCTAGAGCCTGAATATTAGCGAGAGCAATGAATATAGTTTTTTTTGAAAATCCTGACCCATCGGCTTGATACTCACTACTCACATTTTATTCTAAGGAACACCATTTACTTCCGAACGAAGAAAATAGTTGCTTTAAACGAGTTTTCAAAATATTTGACTGTCCTCATAGAATATACTGTCTTTCAAATTTTTTACATTTTCTCTAAATGAGCATGTTGTCTTCTGTTAAAGCTTCTTTGTTTTAGTTCATATCGACACTTCGTAATATAATACGTCATCATTCCTTTAATGCTTCCATGTAGGTGGACTAGTTTAGTATACCGGAAGAGAAGAATTGAAAGGCTTTTTCC
>JAHZMV010002740.1:0-22287 GCA_027743765.1 Coecobrya sp. COE2 | reverse complement strand
CATACTAATAATAATTAAACTGATAATTAGCATGTCTAAATAGTATTTAATGATTAGCTAAGTGCTGGATTGGATGCTTATGTATGTATCACTAGTAACTAAAAGAATACCCACAATTTTAATCAATATTTTAAACGTTGTTCAGCAATTTTAAAATTTTCTTTAAACCATTGTAGTATACTATTCATAGATTTCTCACACAACAAAGCGTAAATTTTTTTAAAGAAAGCTGAAAATACAATCAATACCTCCAAAGAATTAGTATGAATTTTGAGAAATGTAGAGATGCAGATTTTAAAATGTCACTATAGTTTAATCCAACTTCCAATACTTTCACATATTGAATACACTTATATGTATAGGTCTTAATATACTCAAATTACTTTCAAAATAATTTAGGGTCAAGTTTAGGAAAATAAATACTACACACATACATATTCCGTAGTAATCTCTGATAAAATCATATTTTTAATATCGTCATTGACAATTCCAAACCACATCTACAATTCTAGGGTAACGTGAGAACATGTCAACGAAATGCTATCTAGAGACTTGGAAGAAAAACGCACACTGAATCTTAAACTGCACCAAAAATATGGTTCATAATGATCCCTGACGTGTTCTGTTGCGATTTGGTAAAACAGATATTAACAAATGTCACAACTTACTCGGTGCGTATAAACAACAATATAAACTTGAATTAGCTGTTGAAAAGTCACTTCGTTTGTATGTATGTATCTATACTGGGCTATATTGACTCTTGCTTGATATGGCTGCAAACGGATCAAATGAAACTTTTTTTAATTATTGGCCCATAATAACTCGGTGGAATTAACTCATTGATGCCATCAATATTTTTCATAGAAGGACAACTAGAAACTATTACGTGCAAAGTTTTAGATTCTTTCTGCTTCACATTTGGTGATAGAGCAATAATCGTTGAGAAATCAGCTTAAAAATTTGAAGTGTGAAGATCTTTAATTATTGAAGAGATTGCAAAGTTAACACTAATTCAAAATTTACATAAAAGTTTGAATATTAGAAACAGTAATGCTGAAATTATACTAAGGGCATGAAGTACAAATCAAGTATAGAAATATTTACATTTGTTAAGCTAATGCTCCAATATATAAACTTTTCACGATTATATCATGATTTTAACAAGCCCAGATACATAACAACTAAGAAAACAGTTTAGTAGGTTTGCTTGAGTTCATATATAGGTACATATATGCGTTTTGAGGATTTTTATAATTTTCAGAATGGACTAAATGTTCTTATGTCAAAAATATTTGTTCACAAAATTGCCATGGTGGGGCCTATATGTACGGCCGGACGGCCTGGAGCGGCCGCTCCACCTGGTTCCATCGTTGCTACGGGCCTGTATAAGACATATAGCAAAATACATAGTTCGGAAATGTTTACATTTCCGTGTGGGTTTTATGATTCTGTGAATTATGGGTGGGCAAATGGCTTTTTCTGACAGGCTTGATTTCATAAATTCAAAGAGGCCTGAAGGCTGGAATGAACTGTTAACCCTGTTTGAATTTTTACGCGCAGCTGTAGAATTTCCAATTTACTTTTACATTTGCGAATTTTTAATTATTCATAAGGTGGAAGTGACATTGCACCTTCACATTATTTAATTAACCTATAGAAAGATCAACTCTGATTATACTATTAAGAAGACTGAAGAAATACTAAAAATGACTGATTTATGTGTTCATTATGACTAACTTTGCAATCTCTTTGGTACAAATATGAAAGAATGTATTATGCTGATTACAATTTGGTAAGGTAATTTAATGTAATTTTAAGAGTAAATACATGTAACTGACATCTTTATTAAAATTTTCATCTGTATTTTACAATGTTGTTGTAGTGTTTATAACCATTATTGAAAAGTAAATAACCTGAATTCATACTTCATCTTTAAATAGTCTTTATCACTGGATAATGAGCTCGGCAATGAACAATAAACTCGCTTACCAAATCGCTGCTATTCATCCCATCTGCACCACTAGCAATGTTAGCTGCATTACCGACTCGGATGAGTTCCACCGGGGGTGGCATGGAATCACCACCACTGGAACTTGAATAGCTTTTGAAGAGGGCGTTGATATCCGCAGGATTCAGAGCGTTTTTGATTAACATAGAAGATAGCACGTGGGTTTCGTTAGGGTAGGAGTGACTGAACCCATACAGACCCATGTAGAGTGGAGTAACGTCGTGAGATTGGTCCCGCGCTGTACGAACAATATCTTGAGTGAGTCGCTTGAGAATTAGTTGATTAGGTGCTTGAGATCGCATCAAATGGTGGAAGAGTACACAGGAGTAGACCAGTGTGTGTTCAGCGTGACAGATCATTTGCTACAAAAATATAAAAAAATACCTATTGTAATTAACCCAATCCAGTAATTAAAATAGTTACAAATCTTTAAGTTACTACACAGTTTTCTTACCGAAGTGTCTTTAACTAAACGCAAGACATCATCTTCATTACTGTGCAAAATTTTACACACGTTCGTTTTCAAGATCCTACTGAACACTTCAATCTGCTGGGCTGCTGTTGAAATGCTGGTAATTTCTCCTTGAAAACCAGCATCAGAAATCAACTTAATCGTAAAGTTGAGCATAAGACAGTCTGGATACTCATTTGCTAGCCGATAAATCAATGCTCGCCAGGTGGGATGTTCAATCATCTCTGTGAGCCAAGATGGAGTCTCTCCCTCCTCGTTGAAAATCGTGTCAGCCTTTTTGGGATCAAATGTCTTGAGAATCATGTCCTGCAGCGAGGATTCAACCATTTGACGAACCTCGTTAATATTGGCACCTGCATATAACAGAACACATAATTTCAGTCAGTAACTTGTCATTCATCCTATAAATAAAACATATATATTAAATCCCCACCTGCAGAAATAATCCACTCAGCCATTAAATTTGCCATTTGCGCATACGCACAGTAATTGCTACTCAGCAAATCAATGACCTGTTCTGGATTTCCTCCAGACTGAAAGTATCGCTTTAACTGATTAAAAATCCCAGGTTCCATGATATAATCCGATCGAGCAAATTTGGCCAAACAGTCTGCTTGAATTTCTTGTGGATTCAAAAGCGTCACTGATTCCTCCTGCGGTGGAGGCTCTTCCGAAACCACCGGATGAATTTGCGGCGGCCCTCCTGGCGGCATTGACACTCCAGCTGGAGGAGCTCCAGGAACACCACCTCCAGGTGGAATCCCGTACGGAGATCCATGTGGCGCTGGAGAATGACCGTACGCTTCATATTGTGGGGCTGTACCTCCCCAGTTATAAGCCCCCGGGTGATGTTGATGCGGCCCCGCCGACGGGTCTCCATAATAATCCATTTTTTCTCAAGCGGCTAATGTAACACACACAAAAATTAAAATCCAAATTAAACTACAACATTCCCTTTTACATTTACTCCACAAATATTACATAAAAATCCTCTTTTCACACTAATCACAAGACCAATTAATAAAAAAAACCAATTCCAACCTGAAACTATTCACAAATTCAGTCTATCAGCCAGTCATTCCTCTCAACAAAACTTTCCCTCAAAATCACAAACTAAACCGGAAGCGGATTTAACTGCTCAATCTCCAAAAAACTGCAAACCAATCACTAACTAAACGGGTGACAGAATAAAAAGACGGGAGAACACTGAACGCTTCTGTTTGTTGTCATCTATCTCGCTTGAAAATAAATTGGGGACAGGTGTCACTTCGCCCCAATCAACAAAGCAGGTGTAAAAACTGCACGGCTTCTGCACATCAAAAACTCTGTACTCAGCTGCTGATACAGTCTGGTTGCACGCGTGAATCAGAATCAGATTTAACTAATTATAACTCTGTTTACATTAAAGTTAAAGCTGTCAAATTGCAAGAGATGGACAACTGAGGGAACACGTTGGTGCTGGAAATATGGCGTTCGCTGATTCTGAAACTGGCGGAAAAACGCTGATAATTTTGGGCTCAGGTAAAACTTCTTATTATTTAAGCGTTTGTTGTTGGCAATCTAATGTGATGATTTTAATGATTGTGCAGGTTAATTAGGTTATGTTGGTAAATATTGTGGTTGTAGGAGGACATACAAGGGAGATTCTGAATTTGAGTGGGGTCCTGTCCAAGGATTTTAGCCCGAGAGTTTACGTGTCCACAAAGTCTGATGAGTTGAGTCTGAATAAAGCACGAGAATTGGAAGAGGGGAGGAGTCAGGAAAGGGGTCAAGAAGCTAAGTTCAGTTCTGTTGTTAGGATTCGGGATGTGGGTCAAAGTTTCCTGCACGCTTTCTTTGTTCGAGCACCCATTTCCTTTCTTCAATCTGTCTTTTTAATGATTACGGAAAGGCCGGATGTTGTGAGTATTTTTAAATTGTTAATTATCTAAACCTTTGCCATTTAATGTGTATGCAATTAGTAAATATTGATGTCAGTTGGGATTAAACCATTTTTTTTTCGTTTTAATAGTTACTCTGTAATGGACCCGGAGTATGTGTTCCGTTTTGTTTCATGGCTGTTCTTTTGAACGTATGTTATGCATTTTATATGATTGTTATTCAAATGATTATGGTTTTTGATAATATTTAAGGTAACCATTAAACTTCTTCTTTTCAGGCTCTTTTTGTTACCAATACAAAAATTATTTTTGTCGAGTCCATTTGCCGTGTGAAAACATTATCCATGTCTGGTCGTATCGTAATTCGTTTAGCGCATGAATTCATTGTGCAGTGGAAAGATCTTCAAGTGATTTGTCAAGCTCAGTACCCGAAATCTAAAATTTTGTATCTCGGTCGCCTTAGCTGAGAAGCATCTTTAATTATTAATTACCTTAACCCGAAATATTTACAATAAAACATGCACACGTATATTAACTTATTACCTTTGAACCAATTTTAATTCTACTGCTTGGTCGTCGTGTCTGTGACACGTACCTTTAAATATTATTATACAATCTACCCGAAATAAAGTCTATATTTACAATGAAACACACGTGTAATAACAACTTGATTACCTTTGAACCACTAATTCTACTCCAGATGTACACTTTAGCTGATAAGATTATACGCATATTATTACAGACAACATAGTTTACCTAATTACTACAACCATGTGCAAAACTACACATATGAATATCATATATAGCATCTCATCTTTATTTACAAATTCTCTCATTTCTGATTTAACACCCGAATTCCTCTTTAACTTTCTCTCGTTTCTCACCTCAATTAAAAATATTAATACCTACAACATTCCTCAATAGCCACATGGAATTCTCAAAAATCACTGTCATAATTGTCATAAAACTCAACAAGCCGATCAATGATAAGATTATACCATCCATACAAGTTGATTAAGAAAAAAAGAACCCAATCATATGAATGCCCACCAGTTTAGGAAATTACCTGTAATTAGATAGTTACTTAATTGCACCACATACAGACATTGCCCAACGCCCTAAATGCCGTGTTGCGCTATGCGCATTGCGCAACGCCAACTCAACCTATCATTCTGCACACTCACACAGCTCATTACAGAGTCTGTAATACAGACACGCAACCAGAGTGCTAGCTCACATCTTTCCATATCGCCTTGCAAAAAAAATCGCAATCTCCTCTGCTTCTGCTGCTCCTCGCTATATGGCCCTCTCGCTTTTTATTGAGGAGACCTACCCATCTCCTCTTTAATTACTTCTACTTGGCCAACTGCAACAGTTAGTAAACTGCACCGCTGCTGCTGGTTAGTAGACTGCAAGTAAGTTTAACAGTTTTATTTTTCTCGTTTAACCGTTTTCTAGTTTAGTTTTTAGGAGCATTTAAAACTATGGGTATAACATGTGGTGTAGTTAGTTTTTTAGTGAAGAAATAACTGGGGGTTTTCTGCATTTAGTTAATCATCCATGGCGTTTAGAAGGGAAATTTTGTGAAGTTTTAATGGCAATGTATTAATAGATAAGTATTTACAATTTGGTTTAAATGAAATCAGAAAATTTTAAAGTACACGTGGATTTATTGATCTGATTTTGGTTCGTTTCTAAAAGTAAAGTTTGTATTGACGGGGAGCGGTGGTTCTAATCATCAATATACCGCAGCAAACCGTCAATCAAATCAAAATCAGTTAGTTAACCTTGAGGTGATGTGGATGTGATAAAAAAAGTTAAAGCATTTCCTTTCCATTGAACAGAGTAAGTTAGTAGTGGCGAGAGTGACGACGAGGTCACCATTATCATTTATTTTCGTGCTGTGGGAAATTTTCAGAGTAATTCATTCATTTCTAGCTTATTTAATTGCAATTAAGATGTATGGTTATAACTGGTCCACCTCACAGAGTATGAGCTCACCTTGTTGATGTCTTTTGTGGGACAGTAGGAGTAGATTTGGTGCAATTTGTTGTTGTTGACTTGCGGTCTGTTGCTCTCGTCTCAGATATCAAAACATTGAACATCTGCAAAAACTGGGTAAACGGTGGCACCACAAACCTGTAATCCAGTCCATATCACCAGATTTTGGCAAAATGCCTACTTTTTATTATTAACTTTTTCACTGCAACTCTTTTGTACGTTTTCAACCTTCATTAAAATTGGCCAAAGTTTAATTACACGAGGTTTACTGTGTAGCAAGTGTTTGTGTGGGGTTGTGATTAATATAACTTATTATTATTGTAACCGCCCCTTTTATTTTTTTGATTTTCAGGTTGTAGGAGACAAGTGGAGAAAGAGGAGCGACTGGGATTTGGAAAACGTGTTATAAATCGTAGTTAATTAGAAACAATGATTGTGAAATTTTAGTGCAAAAGTGAATTTATTTTAATTGCGGAAAGGACTGGTGGCGATCAAGATGTCGGATCATCATCGGAGTTTCTTTGCCAAGACAGTGGAGCACTTAGCTCGCTGTCTTGCTGCGATGAAGCCAACGCCGTTTGAAAAGGTGGAGCGATTACTGGACTTGTGTCCGACCCTTAGTGCCAATGGGATTTACCGGATTGATGAAAGAAGTCAGGATGCTGTGATGGCCCTGGGGATTTACTTTATTGAGTCGGGGTTACAACACAAACCGAAAATTTTGCCGTACTTGATCCAGATATACAAATCCCTGCCAAGATGTCAATGGGCGAGTACTGTTGGATTGCATGAGAAGGTATCCTTGGCGGAGAAAGTAACCTTTCTGTTGACGACGTTATTGAGCGATGTGGCCATTTTAAGCAGTGACGCTGAAAGGAAGGAGATAATCTCGATGCAGTTGGATTTGCTACAGCGCGTTGCGGAATCTGTTACAGAGGGTATAACGTCAGCGCAACAGGATCCTCACAAGAAGGAGCACACTGTAGAAGTTTTGATACCAATATTGCTGGGTGTGGCGAGAGCATTTGGACGATATGGAGAAACTGAAGAGAAAACTATTCCATTGTTCACCTTGATTTATCCTAAACCCAAGGCACCCATTGTGGTGAGGAAGGACGACAAAGGGGTCAAGGCGATTCCGAACTTTCGGTCTGTTATTCCAAGGTCACTATCTACGTCCTTTGGCGTGCCGATTGTGAATGAGCCGCATCCTGAGCAAGTTAATTGGTAAAGCTTTTAGAATATGCGTAGATTATCATTGCACCTAGTGAATATAGTCATACATGCATGTTAGGCTAGATCAACATTAATTGTGTTAAATTTTACGCAGGTTCACCGTAACGGCTATGCCTAAATCTGATGTTGACTACTCAACAGTTTTCTTCAGGAAACAGGGATCTTCGTATGCTTCCTACAAAAATAAGCCGTTACTCGTAAAATTTACAGTTCAACAGCTTCAGGCTGTTCTCCAGTGTGCTAAGAGTCTGTTGGATCAAAATGTATTGAGTAAACTGGACAGTTGGTTTACAGACGTCAGAAATTGTCAAGTTGAAAAGACTTCCAACTACAAAACCGTCAGTGAGATTTTAAACTTGGTCCTGGTTTCCTTACTAAAGGAATGCCTTCACCGTCATCAGGACCTGCCAGCGCCTTTTACAAAGGAAGTGCAGGAGTTCGTTAAAGGTTTGTTTCTTTCTGGGCAAACCGAGCTTATGAGATACTCGAAGAGAACTGCAGAGGAGAATCACGATGGATCAAAGCGGTGCGGAAAGTTTAGAATGAACGTGCAAACAAATGCTAATTGTGTTGAGCTGTTAGTATGGGCTATTGGTGATGAGTCTGGTACGTAAAATTTAGTTAAATCTTAGTCGTCTCAACAATTTTCCTTTTGAATTTATTCTACTACGACTGTGTTCATCATTTTATTTAGTTGTCAATGAAATCAGTTTTATCAATGAAATTTTGACTGGTATTGGCTCGAAAAGTAGGGAACGGGCTGTCATCAATAAGTGCGCAAGTAAAGTGTAAATGACTTTTTATCGAATTTTCCGGTGTGTTTTGATGTTTGTACCTTTCCATGGCTACTTTATCTTGCCAGCAACAATTGACATTTTTGATAGCTACTTTTCTAAGCAATTGATAACAAATGATCCCATTTGTAGCACGAGTATGAATTTAAAACTAATCAGATAACGCGGTTTGTCATTTTCATTTCACTACTAAAATCTTTTTCAAGCTCGCTCCTGTTACTAGTGTGTCCTTTCATCTAGTTGATGTTACGTGTTCTTTCTCTACTTGAGCTCAAGATTTTAATTGTGATGACGTTTTTGCAGGAGCGGACAGTCTTTGCTGCAGATTGGCAGAAAAAATTAACGACACCCATGCTAACAAGTTGGCCCTTGCTCATATGCCACTGCTTGTTGTGTGCCTTCAAGTAAGTTTATCAAAAATATAAAAAAATATTGTTTATATTCAATATTATGCACTTTGGTATATCAATAACTGTATAGCTTAACTGAGAACTATTGTATGATCCTAGGGTTTAGGAGATCTTGCTTGTAAATTCCCAACCATAGCTTCATCAAGTATTCAATATCTGAAGGAGTTCCTTATTGGCCCATCCCCGATTCTTGCTCGCTTATATGATAAGGAGTCTGCGAAGGCGTCAAATGTGCAGAAGCTGGAGGATGTTTGGAAGAAGGACGACACGCAAATGGCCGCATTCCAAAGGCTTCGTGACGTAGCGATAGAGAATTTATGCCACGCTCTGAAAGCTGGACTTAGTTTGGAAGCACATTCGGTTCAAGCATTCCTAGCATCCGTTTCTAACCGGGTTTTCATGGCGGAGAAGGAGTGGAAGGATTGTCAGCGCAACGATCTGGACAAACGGCATGCAGCAGAATTGCCACCCATAACTGACACAGAGAATTCTCTTTTGGTTCTAACAAATTCAATTGTAATGCTGGGTCACGTTGCTGTTGCGTTAAAGGAGACAGCTAAAACAACAGAATCAGTCCTCCATTTTCTGCAGCAAAGGGTAGGCAAAATGCCACCAGTTCTGGATATCCTAATAGTGGATCAGTTAGCGTGTATTGTCATAGCTAAATGCGAGGTAAGCTGCTAGACGATTCTTTCATGTTGTATGTGCTGTGCTTCATGTTCTCATTATAATTTTCAAAAAATTAATTTCTGTATTCCAGAGCTATGTCTATGAAGAGGTAATGAAGATGTTTGTAATGTTCACCGTGGAATCAAGTTCTTCTACATATTCTGAGAATCCAGACTGCAAGTATCGGCACATTAGTGGCTCGGTTATGAATGCGTTGGCTAATATTGCACTAAATTTAGAAGGTGAAGCCTTGATGAACGACTTGCTTGTCAGATTATTGGAACTCTTTGTACAGTTGGGACTGGAGGGGAAGCGAGCTGCAGAGAGATCACCAGCAACAATTAAGGTAGTATAATTAGCTATCTAAAGACATTACAGGGTACAATCTACTCATAGTAAGATATGCTTTAGGCTTAATTTTGTTAAATTTTCTCATTTAAGGCATCATCATCTGCTGGAAATCTGGGAATATTAATACCTGTCATTGCCTTACTGCTGAGACGCATTCCACCAATTACAGATGTGAAGCCAAGACTTCATAAGCTTTTCCGGGACTTCTGGTTGTATTGCATCATCATGGGCTTTGTATCTTCACAAGACAATAGTGGCCTGTGGCCCGGCGAGTGGTACGAAGGGGTACAAGAAATAGCTTCCAAAAGCCCCCTACTTATTTGCCGGACCAGCATACGGTCGGAACTACGAGAGCTGCAGTACACGTCAGCTTTGAGAGCAGAAGCAGTATCACCAATTGAGTTACAGGAGCTGCGCAATAAAATTTTAACATTGTTGGACAAATGTGCCACTGACGTGACGTCGATTGTAAGAAACCTTCAATTTCCCCAGTGCGCCTATGTGCTCTCTGTATACTGGTTGGAGATTCTGAGAATTCAAACTGTGCCAGAGCCAAGTTTTAAGGAGATATTCGGGTATCTTTGTGAACCATCCATTCAGAAGGAGAAGAATGGACTGTGGAACTGTTTTTCTTGCGTTGCTGAAAAGGTGTTCGAGAAGTTTCTGGTTGTACTGTCAAGTCGAGATAGGGACGCTCAAAGAGAACGAGAGTTGGAACAGCACGCTCAGTTTTTACTGGTCAAGTTCAATCATGTTAATCGACAGATTCGAAAAGTTGCTGATAAGTTCTTATCTGGTTTGGTGGAAAGATTCCCGCATTTATTGTGGAGTCGAACAGTGTTGCACACTATGCTGGACATCCTGGAAGTACTGTCGAAAAGCTTGACAACTAACCCTAATTTGGATAATGCAACAGCAGCCATAGCAAACACTACCTACGTGATTCAATTTATGGACAGCATGGAAGCCAGAGAAGCGATGGTTCGTGACTACGCGGAAAGGTGTAAGGGTTTCCTTCAAGAGGCAATGAAATGGGCACCAGAAACTACCCGTTCGCATCTGGAAGAGTATGTAAACGTCAACTGCATAGACGCTCTTCAGAATCATTCTGGGTTGGCAATGGCTACGGAAGGCCTTTTGAAATTTGCTGGACTTAACTTGTGTGCCACATCACTTCCCGACTCTTCCTTAGAGAAACGACCCAACTGCGTTGTGACTAACATTCCCAGATGTATTTCTTCATTGACGATGAGGAATCACTACCTCGGCCAAGTTCAAGGAATGCTCCAAATCGAAAAGCTGAGTTCCGTTGTGGCAGGGCTAATTCATCGACTATCGCGAGATGATACTGATCCGTCTGTTACGGAAGAGATGTTCCAGGAAAGTATTTGGCTGGCTACATCATTGCTCATTTGTCACGAGGGACTTAACCGAATTTTACTCCATGGAGTGTGTTGGGCTCCGATTCACAGATTTTCAGAACATGTTCTACGCACCTGTTGTGAATGCTGGCAATGGCTTCTTTCTGCTAGGAAGGACTTCACGTTGGCGTTTATGCAGGAGATGCTGTCCTCATGGCAGAGCACGGTCGAACGACGCATAGGTATATTCTCAGCGGCACCTCCCACCACCAGCCCGCTGTCTGCCTATGAAGGTTGCGATCTAAAGCTTATGCTTCCAAACATCATTCCCCATGACATTTGGATAAGTTTCATTTGCGAACTTGTTGAGAACAACAAAGGATGCAATGACGATCTTGTGGAAATGTTCTTGTACTTAATTCATCGTACTTTCCCTTTCACCGTTGGAACCGAGAGATCTATGACACGACACATACTCGCACTTCGACCACGATTCCGCCTGCTCAGTTGCGCACTCAGTATTGTTCAAGATGATTCCACCCGACATCCTCATTTGAAGAAGTCAATTGTTCGCGAACGAATATATGCGTCTTGTTTGGACTACTTTTGCCAAGGCTACTCTGTTCCATCTACTGATGCAATGGAGTTAAGGAAAGATCTTCAAGTTGTTCTGAAGTTTTGGCAGATTCTACACAATGACAAAAAGTATATCCGACCCCCTGTTGACCAGGGCCACCGTGTACCGTTTGTAAGTATAGCTAATGCTGTAAGTATCGGAGCATATTATAAATTACTTTGTACATGCACTCATTTCAGTGGCTACTTGCATACTGTTGCAATTCCTGACACATGTTAATACTTATTTTTTTGCAGACCACTCGAGTACCAGAGACCCTTCCAGTCTCTGAACTTAGATTTAGTGATGGTTGGATGAACACGGTTTATGCGAAAAAGGATCATCAACGCATTCGTATCAATAAGCAAAGAAATGAGGTCTTTGAACGGAACAGTTTGAAGGAAATGATGAAGAAACGGAACTTAATACTGGAACTACTTGCTCAAGAGGTATTAATATTTAAACATTGTAGGTATTTGCTTGGGTTACTACATGTATTATTGAATTCCTTCCTTTGTAAATACCAATATTTTAACGCTTCCAGATTGACGTGTTGATGACATGGCATAATCCACTTAACGCACCTGAACTGGCAATATCTGGAGAATCTACCATCAATACTTGGCGAGCCATGAAAAGCTCTGATAAAATATGGCGTGATTCTGTTCGTCTTGCATGGGATGTGAGTCCTATTCTTGCCGTTTACTTACCGCGGCGATTGAAATCTACAGATAAATCGGTTGTTGTAGACGAAGTTGGCCATCTAGTCCGCCAGTATCCAGACTGTGTCATGCACATACCTGAAGCTCTGATGTACCTTGTAACGACCGATGCCATTGTTGGTGATTACCCAGAGGTAAACCATTATAATTTACTTACCTTTACTTTAGTACGTACTAATTGCTCATTAATTTTTATTTGAAACTAATAAGATACTTCATTTTATTTTTAGTTATCAGCAGTGTTGACTTGGGCTCCATGCTCACCGATAAGAGCACTATCCTTTTTCAGTCGCCAGTACCCAACACATCCCATAACAGCCCAATTTGCTGTTAAGACGTTACTCAGTTATCCTGCTGACGCTGTATTATTCTACATTCCACAATTGGTGCAAAGCATTCGCCATGATCATGTAAATTTGCATAGTCACTTGCAATATAGATTACATAGGTACATATAATTTACCTATTTATATATATTTATGTGTATTTAGATGGGATACGTCGGGGAGTTTATTAAGAACATTGCCAAAAAGTCGCAATTAGTTGCCCATCAGTTAATCTGGAATATGCAGACAAATATTTACCTCGACGAAGAAGGCCATCAAAGAGATCGTAAGTTTGAAGAGTTTATTATTCAGCGTTTAGCATACCATTTACCATATACATATTATTAATGACCATTACTTTTGTCTTGTTAGCTGAAATTGCGGATACGTTGGAGCTTCTCATTAAATCTATCGTATCCTCCTTATCCGGAAGCGCAAAACTATTTTACGAGAAGGAATTTACATTCTTTGACAAGGTTACTGGAATATCTGGAGAAATTCGAAAATTTCCAAAGGGACCGGAAAGGAAAAATGCTTGCCTTAAAGAATTAGCTAAAGTTGAGGTTCAGCAAGGTTGCTACCTACCATCTAATCCTGAAGCTTTGGTGCTTGACATTGATGCTAAGAGCGGTACTCCCATGCAAAGGTAAACGCTGAAACAGGCCTCACATAGCCTTAGTTGTTGGTTGATGACAATGTCTATCGCTTGCCTGATCACAGAGCTTTAACTTTTTAAAATTTATTTACAGTGCTGCGAAGGCCCCATTTCTTGCTCGTTTCAAAGTTAAGCGATGTGGTATTACGCAAGTTGAAAGCGTTGGATTGGGTGAAAGTGATCCTTTCGGTGGTGAGAAAGGAGGTGGTGAACCTCTCTCATTGCCAAGCATGGAAGAACAAGTGTGGCAGGCGGCCATTTTTAAAGTGGGAGACGATGTGCGTCAAGATATGCTGGCCCTTCAAGTCATATCTCTTTTCAAGAACATTTTTGAACAGGTTGGATTGGACATGTTCTTATTCCCGTATAGGGTTGTAGCTACTGCTCCTGGGGTGAGTTGAGACTTGAGTGTTAGTTTATCATAAAACAACATGTGGAAGGCTATTCTTTTTCTAAACCTTGTTTTAACCTTTCCACAACAGAGCGGCGTCATCGAGTGTGTTCCAAATGCCAAATCAAGAGACCAACTGGGTCGGCAAACGGATGTTACTTTGTATGATTATTTCAAGAAGCAGTACGGTGAGGAAGACACCCGAGCATTTCAAGATGCCAGGCGTAAATTCATCAAATCCATGGCTGCGTACAGTGTGGTTGGATTCTTACTTCAAATTAAAGATCGTCATAATGGAAACATTATGTTGGATGCCGATGGCCACATAATCCACATAGGTAAGAGAGAAAAGCCTAATTGGTACCTAGTTCAGCTATGTGTGTGTATGTATATACATAATATGTACCTATGCCGTTCACTTCTTATTGCTATTCAAACCATTTCAGATTTTGGATTCATGTTCGAGAGCTCGCCTGGTGGCAACTTGGGATTTGAGCCTGACATCAAGCTAACTGAAGAGATGGTGATGATTATGGGAGGTAAAATGGATGCTCCGCCGTTCAGATGGTTCATGCACCTGTGTGTCAATGCGTACCTAGCCGTCAGGTATTTAATTACTCATTACTTGCTTTGCTGTCTTGAAAATTGCCAGAGACTAATCTAATCATCCATTTTTTCTACAGGCCATATTGTGAATCCATCGTGTCCCTGGTGTCTTTAATGTTGGACACAGGATTGCCTTGCTTCAGAGGGCAAACCATTCGACTTCTTCGTCAGCGGTTCAGTCCCGAGAGCAGTGAGCGGGAGGCAGCTCAATACATGATGAGCGTCATCAACAACTCTTTCCTTTCAGTTCGAACAAAGACTTACGACATGATTCAGTTTTATCAAAACCAGATTCCTTATTAATTTCACTTTACGTTGGTGTATCATACTTACAAAATTCAACGTGTTATCCAACTTCTTCACAGTACAGTAATACATTATAGTACTAAATGTTTGCTCATTGTTTAACTGAACTATTTAGAAAATACTCGTATTGAACAAAGGCATTTCAGCAAGTCAATGTAAACTGGAAAAATAGCTAAATAATCTTGTAGTCTTAAAATTGTACGTTAAAAATAAAAACCGTTATCATTCATGTGGTAACGAGAATATTGGTGATGTACGTAGTGTGTATTAGAATTAGGTATAGGTATTCGTGTATAATATACCGCGCATGATTTTACGGTAGATACATCTCTTAAGCGAACGGATTGGTGCTTTAAGATGTAAGATGACAGTGATGATGACTATTGTTGTCGTTTTATGGTCTAGTTCTTTAAAAATACGTTGAAATTGAAATTCATATATAGATTTCAGTATTAAGACAAAAATGTATTTAAGTATGCATATTATATAATATATCATGTGATAATCAGATATGTAATATGCGATTGCTATACCCAAGACAGGCGGCAGATAATAATTACACGTTAATGAACAGAGTTCAAAAGGATCTATCTATCAACAATACAGATATTTAAGTAGTACAACAAATAGATTTATTTTGTTTCTTTATAACTTATCATAGTCAAATCAGATTTTGAATGAATAAATAACGATACTCGACAGACTCAAAAATATTTTTAGTAAATGGTGGTGCTGTTTACTATTTGTTGCGTGTCTTTTAGAATTCATTAACATAACGGAAGCACTGGCACACAACCACTTTAATTTTCCATTGGAGAACATACCTAGTCAAATTTATACATTAATCATTACACAACGGTTCAAAATCAGAGTTCAGTGAATCACCAAATACATTTCCACGGTAAACTTCCACCGTGTTTTTCGAAAGGACTAGCAAAAACGGCTGGGCCCTGTCAAGTCCAGGTCGTTTCACAGAAAAAGATTTCAGCATGAAGCCACCGAATATTTTGTATGGATTACCCACTCGCTCAAATCCATTGAGACCCATAAACTTGTAGACAGTCAGTCCGTGAGACTTTGAAAGAAAACTGATAAAGTTCTTCTCTGAAAAACTGAACAAAGCTGAGGAGGTTACTTCTGGTACTTGGAGCTTTTGCACTGATTCTATAGATCCTCCATTGAGCCTCATTACCTACACCGTGAAAAATGAAATTATAGCTGTAAGTGCTCAATGGTTAGAGTACACATTAGTTATAATTAACTAAACAATCATCTAGAGCTAACCTGAAAGTTACATGTTGGTTGAATCAGTGATGGTGACGATGCCCCTGACTCGGCTAATAAAGCATACAAAGTGTCAAAATTTTGAAACACGGCCATTGTTCCCGATTTACTTGCCAACATCGACCCTGAAGCCTCAATGTCTTCAGTATGGTCATCAGAAATGTCGTACATGGTTACAGCTTGTTCATTGTGGCACATAAGGCCAAATCCACGACTAGATGCTGTTACGTCCACTCGGTCCATGGGCGAATCCAGGTGGAAAAACTCTTGAAATATAAATTCCTTTTCGTTCCACGTGAATAGTTCTACTCCTGAGTTGATGTCATTAATCAAGTTGAAAAGCTTGATTTCACCGGTGTCAGGTTTTTTGACCAATTTGAAGGACTTTGTCGGAAGACTGCTTCGAAGGGTAGATACCGGTGATAGATCACCGTTTGGGGCAACAGTGACAGAAAACAGGCCGAATTCATCCGAGCAAGCGGATACTGACTTTGAGAATACAATTACGCTACCACTATCTTTAAGAGATGCGGATTGCCAGGCGTCCACGCTCCCAATGTTAACTGGTGACTCTTCAACAATTTTATGGAATAGTTCAGTTGACGGTTGCCATTGATACCTTTCCAACTTGCAGTTAGCCGTTTGTACTAATATCATGGTATTATCGTCACTTTCAACTGTTAGTACGTTTGTAGCCTACATGGGGATAATTAATCAGGCATATTGGTAAGCATCGTTATCATCATTTAAATTTTTGATAAGTGTGTAACTTGAATTATTACACATCATACCTCGTGTTTCAGCCCAATAACTTGATGAGTATCAAAAGAGTCCAACTTGACAGGATTTTTAGCAATTTTGTTTCTAATTGTATGAAGCGCATTGCACTTTTTGACGAAATTGTCTCGTTCTGCATCAACTCTCTGCTCAGCCCTCCTTAGCTCTTCGTTTTTGCTGTCAACTAACGCCTGTATGTTTACCTGGTCTCCGACGCCTTGTCCTGTGACGTTATGTAAGAATGTAACGGGACCATGAAATTCCCATCGGTCAGAAACCACTTGCTCACTGTTGTCAGTCATGAAAGCACCGGAAAATAAAGACTTCACGTCATGTCCTTGAATTGCTTCAGTTAACTCGACGTCATTTTCCACGATAATTGGTGATGTAAACTCGACTGGTCCTAGTTCTAGGTCATCACTGGTGGACACAATGTCCTTTTGAAGATCTGAACCAAAACAGGAAATATCTTGCTTTATATGAATAGGACCGTTAATAAAGGTCTTTCCAGAGAGACGCTGTGGTTCCAGCGTATTGCTCTGCAAATAAAATTGGTACATTTTATGAAAAAGGACATGGTTACGTAATGAATGTACATACAGGAGTGTAATTACCATAAGAGTATCTGCAAATTCTTCCGAAATATCCCTAGATCCCACAGTTCCCCCGACAGCTACATTTGAAGAATCTAAGAACACGTTGGAGATTTTCAGTGTTCCCAAGTTTTGTTCAGTGTTTAAGGTGACAAAGTCGTCAAAAGATCTTTCATTCAACTTGGAAGCCGTAATAGGTTGAGAGGTTACCAACTCTTCGAAGTGGGCATTTTTGAAGTTGATTAGTTCACCAGGTTGATTAAGTGTAATGGATTTTGTTTGTAAGTCGTCCCAGTTTACCCCATTAGTCAGGCTTGATGCTCTAACGTCCCCATTTACTATTACATTTTCAGCACTAACGATGCCGGTAAAAGAAACGGGTTGTGTTAATGTTATGTCATCGTCTAACTGGACTGCTTGACTGTGTAGATTATCCACGTCGATTCCATTGTACAAAACCGTTCTGATTATATCTTCTACGGAAATAGGTTGTGTCATTATGAATTCATCGTTAAATGCAATGTTAGGGTCGGAAAGTTGAACAGCGTCTGCTATAAATTCATCCAAGTTGTGATTTCGTATTTTACCACCAACACTTAATGATTTCGTTTTGAAAGGATTCTTGATAAATGTGTCATGGTTCAGAACGTGCTGTCCATCCACAAAGGAATACTTTCCCGCAAGCCATGCAATTTCAACATCGTTTACTGAATCAACCTTTAAAACATCTTTAAAGACATCCGAAGCAAAGGTTGGACTGGTTTCAATGACTTGGTCTTGGTTCAGAAGAAACACTTTGTCGAGTTGCTTTCCATTTAATTTGGGGTGACGTGAGACTACCCGTAATCTGTAGAGGATTGGTGAATAACGTGTCTCCGAAGATTTGCACATTATTTGCGTTTCTTTTGACACTATCCATTAGCAAAGCGTCAAGATTCACCCCGCAAACCTGGTCACTGATTTTTATTCCGTTGCTTATCTTCATTGACTAGTAAAGGCATACAATAGAGTTAATGAGCATTTATGACAGGTGTACTATGTATTTATTACATAATTTGAGGTTTTAGTTAGAATAAGATGGTATTACCTCAAACTGCCATGCATTTTCAATCACAATTGGAGCTTCATTTATAGCGTTGAGTGGAAATCCATTGGCTATAAAGTCATCAAGTACAAAACCATCAACATGTTGATGAAATCGCAAATCTCCGTTATGCACTGTTAGTCCCTTCATCAAAGTAATTGGTCCGCTAAATTCTTGAGGTTGCCCATTGTTCCTAAATACTCCAGTTCTTAAATTTGTTACGTCTATTCCGTTAATATTTGGGGTTTCCAAGTTTTCCTGGACCGTTATTCGGGTTGCAGAAAGTGGATGAGAGAAAGTTGCTGGTTCAGATAGCTTAATGCGGGCTGTATTCCACGCTGTGACATCAAGAGTTTGCAGGGTTCTGCCGGAAGTCAGCTCCAAATTTTTTGAGGCTATAAAATGTATAGTGAAAAGTTACACTCGTATTTCTTAATGTAGGCAACATTAATACCGAAAATTAATTAGGTATTGTTACTGTTTGTTACCTAAGGTTGAAAACACAGGGTTGATGGATTCAATTGGCCCATTGATTATCTGCGAGCGCTCTCCTTTAGTAAGGGCAACGTTATGCTGGTAAGCTGCCAAGTCGTTTATTGGACCATCCACTGTGAAGCTGCTTTTACATTCAATTGACTGGAAATGAATGTCCCATGGAATCATCGTTCCATCAAATTTGGTTTTCTCTGAGACCCTCATTGCTCGTTCAAGGACATCTTGTACTTTAACCCCATCAAAATGTTCGAGAGCATGTATTTCTTCGAAAAAGACGCTTTCAGCGATGACCACTGGCTTGGAAATTGTCTGGGGTGTATCTCTCGTCAAAAAGTTTTCAACTGAAAAGTCATTGATTTTGTTGTCGGTAAGCACTAAATCACCAAAGGTTGAAGCCTCGCTTACAGTTGTCTTTCCAGGAACCCGACAATCCGTCCCTTCCTAAAGCGATTCAAAAGCCTATCATGGATAACTATTGCAATCGGTTGTTAAGGAGTATGCTAATTAAGTAACTCACAAATAAAATCAGACTTCCAAATATATCCTCAAACGATTTATCATTAACTGTTGACGAAACGCTCAAGTCTTCAATATGAACAGGTTGACTGAAGACAATATCAGCATTTGGATGGAACATTGCTGTGCTAGAGTCCAAAATGCCTTGATGTAGCAAAGATTCCATCAAAACACCGTCAACTCTATTTGCAACAGCAATGTTGTTAAGAATCTTCGTTGCTCCCGTAAATGTCCACGCAGATTTATCCATAACCTCAGTTTCCGTTAGACTAACTAGGTCACCAGTGTTTACTCCATTGATGTTTTTACTCACAGATATCTAGAAATTAATTAATAAATTAGTGCAAAATTTACTAAACTCATATACCTAATAATGTGGAATAATGTTACTTGATTCATATTTATGTAAAAAAAAGTCTACCTTATTTACAACAACGTCTGCAAACGAATTTTCCCCATTTAGTATCACAGAATCATCGAAAATGGAGACAAATTCATTGGGGAAAGTGAGTCCATTCCATTGATTTGTTATGAATAGAGTAGTTAAATTCATAGCACCCAGAAACCTTTTTGTGCCTGTGATTTTCCCTTGATAGTCCTTTGTAATAACTTTCTCTGTGAACTCTTTGAACTTTTTACCATTGAGGACGTCCACAGACATTGGAGCTGACACTTCCATTGAATCGAACAGCGTTGGGGATTCAACGGTTTGAGCAACAGAACTTAACAGTACATCATCAAAAGGAGTGTGTTCGGTGCTTTCTGCACCCATAAACACAAGAATGCCATCGACAAAATTAAACCCTGAAAAAATACAAGATTGAATTGGTGACTGTGTGATTTAGGTGTTTCATGATCACATATAATTAATAATTTATAGTACAATTAACTCATACCTGTAACGTCGTGAGCCATGACCACTGAATCGGCAAGATTGTGGCCGTTGACTACCGTTACAGCTATATCCCTCAGAGTATGAATCCTTTCAAATGTTGGGGAGCATTCAAACACATTGTCACCATTTAACACCGCCATACTATCGACAGAGACTTTGTTCAGTTTTTCCGTTGTAACATCAACTGCAGTCAATAATTCTGTAAATGTTAAGCCCCCTTCAATCTTCAAAACGTCACTTTGTTTGTGTGCCAATGAGAGAAAGTATTCAGTTGCGTCTCTGTCCCACATTGATTTCACGTTTAGCACATTTGTAGCCACATTATCTGCAAGAAATTTCCCTTGCATGGATACCGATGATTTTACAATTTGTACTCCTTGGAAATGTTTCTTGAGCGCGTCATCCAACTCGGTTTTGATGAAAACCAGATTTGACCTCATAGCGTCCATACTTGACGATATTTGAGCGTTTGTAGAGGCAAAATCCTCTTCGGTCCAGTGCACATCTCCAAACTTGAGTATATTAAAAACATTATCTGAAGTTGCAGCTCGACCATCACGTCCATCATTCACGTCCACGTCTTCTGCAACGAGAGTTTTAACGTCCCAGTTTCCTGTAATAATATTGTTTCCGTTGGTATCCAACTTCCTTTTCAAGATCTTCTCAGCGTTGGAAACACTCGTTCTCCATCTGCGTTGCAAAATATTTTCATGCCTCAGCACAGGTACTTCACATTTCAAAGCTCAAAAATACAATGTTTAAATGACGCAATATTACCTATTCATATCAGACGATAAAGCCTTGAATTCATCGAATAAACCCTTGGATTGCTGTAGTACAGGTGAAGATGCCGCAATCACTTCCGTTTCGAAAGCGAGGACTGTCGCCTTATCTTCTTCCGTGGACGTTGGAAGCACAAGTGCGGTGTTATCTTCGAATTCAAAACTTACTCCATTGGATAAAGTAGACAGCTTGGCGCAATTTGCTGAAAAATCAAATAATCAAATTATAATTTTTTAATTTACATTATAATGTAAGTTAACTATTAAGGTTAAGCAGGGATGATTATTACCTGATGCACATCTAATATTTCCCGTTAGAAACTCATTTTGACCATCATATGTAAGCGTATTGACAGCATTATCTTCAGCGTTCCGTGATACAAGTATCAAGTCGCCCCGGGATCCACTAATGGTCACTGGAAACATCTCAGTCGCCTTCACTTTTTTCAGCGCACTTTCCTCATACTCATTCATGTTGAAATTGTAGCTAATAAACTGGACTTGTTCGGAAGCGTCCTTTGTCATGCAGCTTATGTAGTGCTGGTACATCATTGTGAAGGACAGCATGCCGCTACATTTTTGTGGAAGTGGAAGCGTCTGTTGAACGCTAAATTGCCCCAAGGATGTATCAAAGTGATAAATGCTCAGTTGATTGGCCCTAGAAATAAGAAGCATGGAGTCCACAGTGTCAGGTCGATGAACAATGACACTTTCAAATCCGGGCGCAGAAACACGCTGGAAAAACCTGAAAAAATATCAAACGATTTTAACTTTCAAGTTCTGTGAACACTGAGTTAAATGAAGAATTAAAATTAATTTTTTACCATAGTTGGGCCTCCTGTTGTGAAACTTCAATGTTGTAGATGCTAATAGGCAGTGCAGCGTTCGCTGGTACTAACATGACTTTTTCACTACTTTCTACCATGCCGACCATCACGGATTGCACGCTGGATGATAACGGGAAGGAACCTACTTCTTTAATTTCTTCTTGACCTGTGGATGTCAGCATGATAACGCTGGGTGAGCTGGTAGCAACTACGATTACCATGTAGGGAGT
>JAHZMV010002739.1:0-22142 GCA_027743765.1 Coecobrya sp. COE2 | reverse complement strand
AGAAAATTGACCCATGAGTTGACCCGGAAGAAGCAGGAGTTATCTAAGCTACAGCAACAGATAAAAAAAAGTCACCTGAATCAAGGAAGAAGTGAAAAATCAAAGTGTCTGGAGATTCAAACATTAAGAAAACGAGATTTGGAACAGAATTGCAAGCTTGAGGAGAATGGGGAGGAAATTAAGAGACTTAAAAGGGAGCTTGTGGAGCGTGGTCAAGAAAATGAGAGGCTTGAAAGGAAGCTTACAGTAAAAACCGGAATGTTTATCAGGCTGAATGATACTTTCCAGGACATGATGTCAAAGTGTAAGGAGAAGGACTTTAAAATCAAAAAACTAATCAAGCGTCTTAAAAGAATCAAGCGACTCAGACGTGAAGATGATAAGCGAATTAATCATTTTTCGAACCAAGTTTCAATGCTACACAAGCAGATTCTGCAGTTTGGACGGCAAAACGAGACCAACAAAAGCCAAGATTCCAACTCAGAAAATCGCCCACAACATTTGGCAGCGGCAAGGTATTTGAATAATTTTAAAACTTTACAGTCATATTAGACTTTCCAATTGTACAAGTATTTAACTTGAAATTTCTGTAGATGTAGATCACCGCCATCATCACCTCCAGATAAAGTGGAATAAACGGCAACCAGAAATAAACGGCGGCAAACTCGGAGGGTGGCAAAAAATATATATATTATTCACTCAAACTATTACATTATTATTTGTTGAATAGAGATCAATAACACTGCCAACTTTGCTCTTCCAAAATTAACCACTTCCAACCCTGAAAAAATTGACAGGGTTTAGTAAAATACAGTGTATTTTAAAACATTTATAACCGGTCAACCAAAAGACAAATCTATCCATTTTAATTACATCTTAAAATAAAAAAAATAGATCACTTTCTAAAATTAAATATATCATAATAATATTCTTATACACGTATTTTCTGTATTACGTAATGTCTGTGTGCTTTTACGTAATTTCCTATACTGGTCATTTACTTTACGAAACGTCTGTAACTGTAGGCGATGCCGGAGTTGAAGGGGAAGCATTCATAACAAAAGTCTTATCAACTTGTAGACCTCTCTTTGTCCACTTTCTATGTAAATTCAGGAAATAAAGCCATCTCCTTTTATAAACATATTCGATGGATGACGCCTCAAGATTGCCATGCAGATATGGCGCCATCCATCGAATATGTTTATAAAGGAAATGGCTTTATTTCTTGAATTGTCATAGAAAGTGGGCAAAAAGAAGCTACAAGTTGAAAAGCCTTTCGTTATGAATGCTTCCCCTCCAACTCCGGCATCGTCTACAGTTACAGACGTTTGGTAAAGTAAATGACCAGTAAACCTAACACATAAAAAAGATCTACAACTTTCACAAGCTGTATAATATTTCGGTGTTCTGTAAGTAGTCAGTGGGTACTATAAGCACTCTGTAGGCACTCTATAAACTGTCAGTGGGTACTATAAGCAGTCAGTGTAGTAGTATGTAGTCAGTGGGTATAGAAAACATTCCGTGGGAGAAGTAAATAGTTCAGGGATAAAAAGATTGGATGTTTTCAATAAACGAAATCGAAAGGTAGTGTAGCTGTATTTTGAAATACTCTAGCTTCCCGGCGATTTCGACGGGATACATGTCTAGTATATAAATACTTTGTAGTAAGCTAATTAGGTGGTAAAATCAATAAAATATACAAAAATGGGAACATCAATTTTAATTATATTTATTCTAGTAATTTTTAAGCCATTTGGAAACAGAAATTGAAAGTGCTAGCGAGAATCTTAATCAAACAGATCTTTAAGATAAAATTTAAAATAATTATACATTATTTTAAGAATAAGGAATCTAGCTAAAAACTGTATTAGAGATTAACACAAAACTGTCTTATTACCAGGGTTTGTTACGAATTACAAAACATCCACTAGTAAAACACTTACACTGTAGAGAAAAATATTGCAAATCAAATTTGTTTTCCTTTGCTTTTTGATCGAAAATATGTTGATAAGTTAATTATCTCACAATTCCGATCGTTTACTAAAAATGTCAAATCTATCAAATCTGTCAAATCTGTGCTAATTTTGTGCTAATACATTGGAATATTCGTTATAATCCCGAACAAATTCCGTATTATTTCTTATCACAACTATTAAAAAATTAACGGTTTCTTATGAAGTAAGCTACTTTTTGCTGTAATTCTTTTACTCACTGTTTAAATAATGAATAAATAAATATAATAATTAAATTATCAGTTTAAAATATTTTTTTATAATGGACAAGGCACACCAGGATTGGCAGGTATTCACCATACTGTGAGTAAAAGTAATGATGGCGACCGTACTGGGAATGATATTGGGATATAATGTAATAACGTTTGCGGCTTTTTTTTACCATGAACACCTTTCAGATTTTTTTTGCAATTATAATTATGTAACAATGATCTAGACAAACAGGATTTATGCAGCTGGCGACTTGTTGCCATTCATTTATTAATTGCTTATTACAAACATTTCGTTGGCTTACAAGGAAGCTCTCAGAGCATACCATTGGAAATGTATGTTTGAAAACTGTTTTCTAGACCAATTTTTGACACTAATTACGGAAATCACACTCATTTACCCAAAAACAGGTGTGCAGAGCAGATTAAGTAAACAGTTCATTTCAAACACATGTGAGTTCAAACCTGTTGATTTTATGTAGGGATAAAATATACCAAAAATGATTCAAGTTTCACAGGTAAGTCACATATATGTATGTATGTATACATAAGCTGTTGCGTAATAGTAAACAATTCACTAGACTGGACCAAGTGGTATTTCAGAATATATATATTGTATTATCATGCAAAACAACATCTGCAACGCAAAATTAATGTTTACGGTTACACACAGGATTGGAATCCAGCAAGCTGGTCAGGTTCTGTGGAAAATAAGGAAGGTACACCAGATCCAGCATAAGATTTATATGCATTCCTTTGAAATAATTTCACTTTTTTTTTGGCTTATTTGCTTCATACGGAAAATTGGGCTATTTGTCATAACCGAGAGCTGGGTGAATATTGATATGCTTGTAACATCGAATTTAATTCAGTCTCATTAATTAAGCAAAATCCCAATCAGAATAATTCAATGAAGAGCATCCTGGGACTAGCTAATTTACGGAGGAATCCCTTTTACACGTTTCCTTCGTCATTCTCCCTCAAATCTTGTGTTTCTTGCGATTGTTCAGGCAAGCTTTACATATTACACAGATACAAACATAATGTGAATGGATCATCACATCATATAATCACTCCTCAGCTCACAATCTGCCCAGAAGGATATACATTTTGTACGAAATTTGAGAAATTTGAAATGTATGTACATATATACAGTACACATGATTATATTCATACTTTGTATGCAAGTTATCAGAAAATGTTTACTATTTTTATGCATAAAAATCTTAAAATTAACTATTTACCTATCAATAAGGTTCACGCCGGACCATGTAGCATGCCATGCATATACCAAAAATGTCGTCAAAATCGGTCAAGCCATTTTCAAGTTACAGCGTAAAGCGAGGACGGACGAAGGTCCTATCAAAAAGACTGGTCCATGTAATATTTCAGTATTAGATTAAACTCGTAATTCACCCCTCGAATCTCTTTGTTCTTCCGAGCTTTTAGAAAAGCTTGACTTGCCGCATATATACAAATACATAATGTGGATGTATAACAAGCACCGTTCACTCTGGTGGCTTTAGAGAAGAGTTGACAAGCTTATATTCTTGTTCTAGCATTACCCCAATACGGTATCATATTCATAAAATCATCATCATACATAGTATCTAGTGATAATTATTGTACCCACAATTAAAAAACCTAGTATCTTAACATATTTCCGTGCTTGAACCTTGCTCCTATTTAATGTTTGTATTGTAAATTTCTTACTTGTACGACAAGATGTGTCATCGCATCGAGCAAAACGCGAAAATAATGTAGGTATATATTTAAAAACTAATATGTTTAGAAAAAATTGATAGACCTGAGCTTCATTAAAGTGTTCCATTGCCTGCAAGAAATATATAATAAAAACTATAAAGATTTTCTGATAACTTGCGCACAAAATATATACCTACTGCATGCATGCATGATAAAGTAGTGTATATAATATGTATTACTGTTGCACTCTGAAAATTTGTTTCTTGCTGGATGCCAATGTTGAAATTTTGAGATGGAGGTGAGAAACGAACAAGAAAATCTAAACAGGGCAAATGAGGAGACAAGGTTGTTGGAAGAGAGATAGTCAAAAAAGAAAACGAAGAATGCAACAGAGAATTAATTGCTCCAGCTTGAAGACAAAGTGAGGAAAAAACATAGGTGGAAGTGTGAGCTGAGCAGAAAGTTGAATAAGGCAAAATGATCGGAAATGTAAAAATGAGCGTAATCAATGCGAATTAATAAATAGTCAATTAACTTGAAAAAAATAACATTCTCAGACAAGTTATATAACATTTATGACCATATTGACATATCTAAATAGCATAATAGGGAAATAATTGTAGGGATGCATTTATCATTTACGGATATGAGCAATGTGTTGCAATGCTTCATCTTTCATTATTATTATTGCACTGCGGAAAAATTAGTGTCTTGTCTTGAGGAAAAACTGGGGCAATGTGAAAAAAATCATTTTTTCCACAATTATTAATTATTACTTTAAATAGTGTACCATTTTAGTGTTTATTTTCCCTACATGACGAAAAGTGTTTTACTGCAAACAAAAATACACTTGTGTGGAATGGCTTTATACCAGCCAGCATAGCGGCTTGCCTAAAAAATATATGTTTTGTTACAGATATACAGGTATTCCACATAACTCACCGTTTTTTGCATCTCTGGGAAGGTTTTCTTCAAAAATGTAGATTACGTAGAATAGATCATATTCCTTGTTAATTTATCCACACACATAGCATGCATTGCAAAAAAACTGAATTAAATTCTGCTAATACGTTACACAAGATGGAAAGGATTATTTCTTGCTAAATGAAATAGAGCCATAAGGAAGAAATAAAACGAGGCAGTCACTATCACCAAACTATTTTACTCAAATTACCAATTTGCCTTTTTTAGGAGAGCTGCCGCTGCCAAGCTTACCATGCTACAAGGCATTTATTTCTATAATTCTCTATAGTTAAAAGTTAAATACATACCTATACCATGACGTAACTCTCACTTAACTGGAAAAGGCTTTATACCAGCTTGTCATATAAATGTCTCGCTCTGCATATCTACATTCAGTTCAGATATGTCACATAATAATATAATAATAATTTTTGTATGTGCTAATACCTAAGCACTTGGTCACTTCCACATTACATCAAACATTGATGGCTCGATATGCGAAATAATAAATAGCCTATTATTAACTTACAAACCCCATTTATATGACTATATCAGGTTGCATATATGTATATGCATAGATTGCTATTAAGCATTACAATAACGATATAACAATATGTGAGATAGGCTGGATAGTGCCAATATGTTGCATTGCTTCATCTTTCGTCACATCTCTGTCTCTAGATAACAAATTCAAGCAGCAGTAATGACTCATCATTGAGACACATTTTACTTACAAGATCCACTTGAAAGCATATATGTTCGGGAAAAAAACCTATTATTTTAGCAACTTTAATTGTTAGCCAACAATGTCGAAAGAATATAAGAAGGGTGTGAATGGTGACGTGCGTTTGAAAGGTGAGAGCCCATGCGAAAAAATATAGAGGAAGATTAGAGAGAGCCAAGAAGTCCTGATAAAGGTACAGGATGAGTTGAAGGTGCTCGAAGATAAGAGGAAAGAAACAGCAGCAAATGAAAAGGTTGCCTCGGAGAAGGCATGGACGGTACCCTAGGGTACTTTCGGTACCGACGTACAGAACGAAGCAGGGGCATTTTGGGAGCTTGGATTTATGCAGGATATGGAACTGGAAAGGAAGAAAAGGGAAAGGGAGGGAATTGAACAAAAGTTGGAGAAATTGAAAGAAAAAAGAAAGTTGGATTTACTGTACGTTGTGAGTAGCCAACTGGAAGTAAGTCGAAAAATTGTGAAGGATTTGGAAGCAGATTTGGAAGCTAAGGAGTTGCAAGTTTCCGGAAATAAAGTGATCGTCGAGGGATTAAAGGAGAGGTTGTTGGGGGCACAAAGTGATGCTCGGGAAATGCAGAGAATGATTGATGAACTGAAGTACGAGAATAAAGATTTACCAGAGCTTCTCGGTTCAGTGAAGACAGGATTTGAGGAGATATTGGGGGTTATCTCCAAGTGGGAACATTCCTGCGGCATGTGGAACTTCTTCATCGCCACTTGAAGCTAAGGAAGAAATCCAAGTTGCCGGAGGTGAGGATCTGATTTCAGACGGGAGAGGTGAAACGCATTCCAAACCTCAGAAACGAAAACAAAGTGATTCTGAAAGGTAAGGATTCTAGTATTTTTTAAAAACCTGACTGTAATTTAATCTTTTTTATAAATTATTAAGCCAACCTAACTGTAATATATTTTTTAAGGATTGTCACGGCTGAGAATGGAGGAACCAGGACTCAGGACACTACCACCGACAAAACGGGTTTCAAAGAAAATCAAGCTTGAGTGAAGACTCACATTCTGAAACAATTGACGGAGCAGGATTCAACGAAATATATTATGAAATCTATTAAAATTAAGTATGTGAATTAGGAGAATAATGCATGTAAAAGTGTTAAACAGATAGAATGGTAATGTAATGGTTTAAAAAATATTGTTTAAAATCGTACAAATTTCAATTATGTAGCTGGTTTATACAAAATACATACATGTAATGGATGTATTGCTATTGTTGTAATTTGGAAAATATTGCTTTTTTTGGAGAGAAAGCAGTTTATAGATATATTGTTACATTTAATTCATTTGTTTTATGAAAGTTTTTTTTAAATTGTTGTCCTTCGTGAATGTAAAGGTGAAACCAAATTAATTAATGACTAATTACGGATTTCACTTTGTATTTCTAAAATAGTTTATGAAATAGTAAATATTTTACTACAATTTTTATACAAACATGTATAAGTAAATATTTAAGATCTGATCTTAGCGTGATTAAGAATTACTGATGTAGGTAATCAATGCGAATTAATAAATAGTTAATGAACTGATTAAAAAATCACGAATTCACACATAAATTATATATACCATAGTTAAGAATTTGAACTTGAAATTATGCATTGAAGAATATTAACGTGTTAAATTATGTAGTTAAAGTCATCATTTTATATAAGCATTTTAAAAATAATACAATTATAAAATGTTAATGTAGAGTATTAACTAATAAAGAGCTTATAAACCATAACAGGATTGCCATAAATTGATTTAGTTAAAAATACACCTATTTAAACGCATTTTATTTGCATTTCTCCAACTTTCAGTTGCCTTTCCATTTTAACTCAAATATCTCGCAAGTTGCGAGTCGCAACATAAATACATGTTGTACAGATATGTCATATAATAATACCTGTATTTGCTAGTTAGCACTTGTCACCATATACCTAACAAATGCCCAGATATGCACAAAAAGCACTAGAGAAATTACGGCCTCGAGTTGTCCACAGATACATTACATGACTGCAGAATACAACAAGTTGCTTTGTTTTTTCCAGATCTGATTCTTTAAGATCTCATGAGTCATGACTCATATATTCATCACATCCATCTATAGAAATCTTATCCATGTGAAAGCGTGCATGAGATCCAGAAGAAGATAGCTGTATAAAAGATGCCAAGAAAAGATTTTTTCAAGATCTCGAATATACTGTTAAGTTGTATCAAGGTTTGTGTGCTTTTCTCACCATCACTACACACCACACGCGCATTAAAGAAAGACGAGTTCCGTTGTGTTCAGTTTTTTTTGTTTTATAAATAACAGTACTTATAAATTAATTCCGAGTGAAAAAGTTATTTAAAAAGTTTAGTGAATTGCGTTGGTAACTGTCAGTCAGTTTAAGTTGAGAAATGGCTGAGGATATGGTTGTGGGGATGGAGGAGATCGGGAAAGATGACGAAAGTTGTTCCAGGATAAAAATTGCGGTTGAGACAATCCTCCAAAATTTTGAGGTTGAGCTCAGCAATGAAACAGATAACATGGATCAAGCCCATGAGGAACTGAGTCTAACTGAATCAGAAAAGGCTAAGATGAAATGTAACGAGGGATTTGTGCAATTTACAAAAGGAGGACAGGAGGTGAAAATACGGAAATTAAAGCTGCGAAAGGAGTCGAATGAGCAACATGTGGACAAGAAATGGACAATAGAGGTGAAATTAGAAGGTCTACAAGGTGAGGTGAGGTCTAAAATAAGTGTGGTGGAGAAGATGCCGGGGGTGTTCGAGCGAGTGGAGACTCTCACAAAAGCAAATCTGAAGTTACAAACGGAGTTGGAAACAGAGAAGAAATCTAACCGTCATCTTACTCTCCAACTTGAGGAGTGTCGGGAGACCATAGACGGATTGAAGGAAGAACTGGAGAAGGAAAAAGGAAATGCTGCCACTGATTACACTCCACCACCACCACCTCGTCAGGATAACAAGGAGGAAAATGAGGGCGACATTCATCAAAAAGCAGATTCCATGGCTGCCCCTGCAAAATCTGGCGAAAACTTGGAGGAGTTTTCTGTAACCCCTTCACCCCCCGCGTGTAGCACAACTTCAACCCGAAGGGCACGCAGCGTCACGGGCACCCAGTCCAAATCTCAAAAGCGGAAACATAGCGGTTCGGCAAGGTAATTAATATTTTTTGTAAAATGGACTTTAATGTACCGCATTTTAACAGTTTTAACCTAACTGTTGTATATTTGTTTATTTTTAGGATTATCAGGTCTCAGACTGGAGGGACTATGGGATTCCCACCGACAAAATCGAGCAAATAGATAAAATAATGCAGACGTGTATAGATTAAACATAATGCCAATCTTTTACATTTTAAATAATTTCATTCATAAAACTTGCACTATTTTTACTTTTTGTAAAGCCAAATTAGTCAGTGGAAGATTGCCAATATAAATATAATTATTCATTAGTACATATTATTACTGTATTTTACTCTGTCCAACTGACTTTTTTATGAATATTTAAGTTGAAAAGCATTATTTAATTTTTATGCAAATGTATAAGAAAATATTTAAGATCTTAACAATACAATTAGCGTGGTTAAAAATTACATATTGAGTATGCAATTAATGCAAATTAATAAATAGCTAATTAACTTTAAAAAAATAACATTCTCAGACGAATCATGCACAATTTTTTGACGATATTGATTGACATATCCAGTAATAAACGGGGAAAAAATTGAAGGGATGAATTTTTCATACAAATGCAATTTGAAAATAATTAAGTATTAAAATTGTAAAGATTTTTGGGTAATTTGTTTGTATACATACCTACACGCATTGTAAAAAATATTATGCTGTTGCACCACCATGGGTTATGGAGTTTACAATTACTTATTAGTATATTTTGTGACAAATTATCTATGTGTATTGATGTATGCATGGGAAGGGAAAGGGGAGGCAGGAGGGGATCATCTTCCAGGGGTTACTGTGGCAGCCGTTATTGAGCACTCACATCCTGGAAATATGTATTAGTTGCGAACTCGACGAGTAGGAGTCAACGAATGTTGTACAATTTGCAAACCAAATGAACAATGTTCAAAGCACTAACAATGGAAATGGGTAAAATGCTCTGCAGTCGTAAATTAGTAATTTGGTAGAATTTTTTAGGTAGGAATATAAGAAGGTATTTTATACCGATTTTTATCACAATATGTGGATAAATGAAGACAATGTTCATAATCAAAATTATAGTTGTGATGAATAATAATCTCAGAGAGGATACTGGGGGAAAGTGAGAAGGTGCTCATAGGATTATGGAAAAGTGCAAACAGAGGTTAAGGGAGATTCTTGACGAGAAGGGACATTTCTCAGGATTTCTGTGGAAGGTAGATGCTGCTCCGGTTTTCAGTACAAGCTTGACATTGATAACCAATCAAGTCCTGATGACACCAGGATCTACCCTGGACCACGAAACGGAACTGATTCGCTCCATTTTAGCATTCTCTCTAACTCGCATGCAGAACGTAGTCGCTTAGTGTTGGTACTTTTAAAAATTTTGTTGACTTGACGTCAATTTGACATTTAAACATGACATTTAGACATTTATCATCAATTATCATACATACATACATTGTTACTACATTTTTATGAAAATACCTAATTGTAGACATGTATTTTTCATTTACGGATATGATCAACGTGTTACATTGCTTCATCTTTCATTATTATTATTGCACTGCGGAAAAATAAGTGTCTTGTCTAGCGGAAAATCTGGGGCACTGTGAAAATATCATTTTCTCCACTACTATTAATTATAACTTATTGCAAACATAAATACACTTGTCTGGAATGGCTTTATACCAGCTACCCTATAGCTGCTTATCTAAAAACATATACGTCCAATTATTCCACATTACTCACTATTTTTGCATCTATGGGAAGTTGTTTCCAAAAATGTAGTTTATCTTGAGCAGTATAAGGCATACACGTTAAATGCAGCGAGCTTAAGTCTTCCCAATAGGTAATGTTAAGATTTTTATAAATAAAAAAACTATGAACATTTTCTGATAACTTGCATACAAAATAAATACATACCTATAGCATGCATGGTAAATAAGTGCATATAATATGCATGTATTGTAATCCCCACGCTGAACAGGGATATTCTTGTGGTGCATGAAAATTGTTATTATTACTAAACTTATTATTTACACGGATTATGAAACAATTTTTTTTAAACGCTTTCAGTCTAGTCGTTATTATTACACTATCATATTCCTTGTTAATGTATCTACACACATAGCATGCATTACAAAAAAATACTGAATAAAATTCTGCTAAATACGTTACACAAAATGGAAAGGATTATTTCATGCCAAATGAACTAGAGCCACGAGGAAGAAAAAAAACGAGGCAGTCACTATCACCAAACATTTTACTCAAATTACCAATTTGCTTGTTTTCGGAGAGCTGCCACTGTCAAGCGTACCATGCTGCAAGGCATTTATTTCTATAATTCTCTGTAGTTAAAAAGTTAAATACATACCTATACCATGATGTAACTCTCACTTAACTGGAAAAGGCTTTATACCAGCTTGTCATATAAATGTCTCGCTCTATGCATACCTACATTCAGATATGTCACATAACAATAATTTTTTATGTGCTAATTTAAGCACTTTGTCACTTCCACATTATACCAAACATTGATGGCTCGATTTGAGAAATAATAATAAATAGCCTATTAACTTGATACAAAACCCATTTATTTGACTATATCAGATTGCATATATATAATGTATGCATTATAGCTTTTTATCAAATTTGCTTCTCCACACTTGTTATTTTGGGCAGTCACTACACTAGTTTGGATACTTGTTAATCTCTCTCTTTGTGTGATTTGTAATTACATTAATTAGATTTAATTGTTAGCTAACTATGTCTGTTAGACAACTGAAAGTTTGTCGAAAAAAGGTGAAGGATTTGGAAGCAGATTTGAAAGCTAAGGAGTTGGAATTGTGCGGAAATAAAGTGATCATTGAAGGATTGAAGAATAGCTTGATTGAGGCACAAAATGCTGATCGGGAAAAGCAGAGAAAGATTGATGAAATTTGCGATATAGTGAACGCAGGATTGGAGGAGATGTACGGGTTATCTCCCAGTGGGGAAAATTTTTTGGAGAGTGCACCACCACCTTCACCACCACTGGAACCCAAGGAAGAACTCCAAGTTGCCGGGGGTGAGGAGATGATTTCGGACGGGGGAGGTGAAGACAAGCATTCCAAATCTCAGAAACGAAAACAAAGCGATTCTGAAAGGTAAGGATTCTAGTTAATTCTAAAAAAACGTGACTCTAATTTTTACTCTTTTTATACTTTATTAAGCCAACCTAACTGCACTATAATTTATTTTTAGGATTGCTACGCCTGAGAATGGAGGAGCCAAGGCCCCACCACGGACAAAACGAGCTTCAAAGAAAACCAAGCTTTGAGTGAAGACTCACATTCTGAAACAAGTGACGAAGCAGGATTCAATGAAACATGTTTTAAAATCGTAAAAATTGAAATTATGTAGCTTGTTTATAGAGAAAATCCATACATGTAAATACGTATGCATGTATTTATTATTGCTGCAACTTGGAAAATATTGGTTTTGTTGGAAAAAATAAAATTTCATTTAAATGGATGCATTGCTATGTCGTGTATTTCTAAAACATTTTATGAAATAGTAAATAATTTAAGATCTGATCTTAACGTGATTAAGAATTACGACTGTTAGGTACTCAATGCGAATAAATAGACAAAGAACTTTCTTGTCACAAACATCGCTCCCAACATACATACCCACTGTACAGATACGTCGCATAATAATAACTGTATTTGCCAAAATTACCGCTTCTCACCATAATCTACCCAACATAATGCTTAAAGATATACAGAAAACACACACTAGAAATTAGTGCTCCAGCTTCAAGCATGTCCACACAGATACATACCATGTTACATGGCCGGCAAAAATACAGCAAGTTGCTTTGTTTGATCTGAAAAAAAAATCTCTTGACTCGTAATCCACATATCCATCACTAGAAATCTTATCCATGTGAAAGTGGGCATGCATGAAGCCAGAAGAAGAATTCTGTATGCAAGAAGCAAAGCAATTTTTTTCACGCTCTTGAAACTGTTGGTTTGTGTGCTATTCTGTCCAGTCACCACACGCATATTAAAAAAAGACGAATTCCGTTGTCAGTTTTTTTTTGGTTGCTAAATAACTGTGCTTTGAAATTAATTACGAGTGAAAAAAGACATTTAAAAAAAATTAGTGGAAAAAAGACGACACAAGTGAATTTCGTTTGTTACTCTGTCAGTCAGTTTAAGTTGAGAAATGGGTGACGGTAGAATGGTGGTGATGGATGAGATACGGACAGATGTGGATACATATATCAAGATGAAACTGACGGTGGAAACAATGCTCCAAACTTTGAAGGGCGAGCTCGGGAATGAAAGAGATAATATGAAAGGGACCAAGGAGGAACTGAGGTTGACCAGAGAAAAGGTTCAAGAAGCAGAAAAGGCTGAGAAGGAATTACACCAGGAATTAGAGCAAATCATAAAAAGAGGAGAGGAGCTAAAGATGCGGAAATTGAAGCTGCAAAAGGATTTGAAGGACCTACGTGAGAAGGAAGGGCAACAACAGTTGAATTTTGACGGTTTACTGATAAAGTTAAGTGTAGTGGAGAGGATGAAGGTGATGCTCCAGAATGGATACGTGCAACACTAAATCAATCACTTCCTTAAACTTGATGCATAATTTGAATTCTTTAAAATAAATCACCATTAAGTTACATACTAATTACGAATTTGTGTTTGTAGTTCTAAAATAATTGTTTGCTTAAAATTGGAAATATTTTCCAACAAATTTTTATACAAACTGTTTTTAAAAAATTTAAAATTTGCTGATCATAGCTTGATTAAGAATTTCATTTATGTACACGTAATCAATAATGGGAATTAATAAATAGCCAATTAAACTTGAAAATGCAACAAAATAGGAAAATGATTGTAGGTGTGCATTTATTATTATAAAATGGTGTCATAATTATAATCTTCTCATACCTACGTAAATATTAGTGAGTAAGTTTATGTAAATGTAGTATTTTAAACGAAAAATTTTTATTTTCCACAAAAAATAGTTGCATAAACTGGGACAATAGCCAAAGCAAGAATACAAAAATCTTATTTTTAATTGGTGTATTTGGTTAATGTAAAGGTTAAATCAAATTAAATATTACCATTAATACATACTGTACACAGATACGTCACATAATAATAACGGTATTTGCTAAAAATAAGAACTAGTCTGTCATCATAATCTACCCAACAAATGCTTAGAGATATGCAAAAAAAAACACTAAAAAAATTAGGCCTCGAGACTCTAGTTGTCCACAGATACATACCATGTTACAAGACTAGCAAATTTTACAAGTTGCTTTTTCAGATATCATTCTTTAACATCTCATGAATGACTCATATACCTAATCACCACATCCATCTCGAGAAATCTTATCCATGCATGGTGCATGAGAGCCACAAGAAGAATTCACACTCTCGAATAAAGTATTAAGTTGTATTAAGGTTTTGTGTGTTTTTCTCTCCAGTCACCTTACGCATATTAAAGAAGCAAGACTTCCGTTGTCAGTTTTTTTGTTTGCTACATAACTGTGCTTTGAATTTAATTACGAGAGAAAAAAAGACATTTAAAATTTTTTTAGTGGAAAAAGACTACACAAGTGAATTGCGTTTGTTATTCAATCAGTTAGTTTAAGTGGAGAAATGGGTGAGGAAACGGGGGTGGGAATGGGGGAGATTGAGACAATCCTCCAACATTTTGAGATTGAGCTCAGCAATGAAGCAAATAATTTGGATGAGATCCATGAGGAACTGAGGTTGACTGAAGAGAAGCTTGATGAAACAGAAAAATCGGAGAAGGAATTAGTGGAATTTGCAAAAAGGGGACAAGAGGTGAAGATGCGGAAATTAAAATTGCAAAAGGAGTTGAAGGAGCTAAAGGAGAAGAAGTGGAAAATAGAGAGGAATTCACAAGATCTGTGCAACAAATTAGGTGTTATGGAGAAGGTGTTCGAGAAAGTGGGGAATCTCACAGAAGAAAATCAGACTTTACAAACCGAGTTGGAAACAGAGAAGAAAGCTAACCGTAATCTTACTCTCCAACTTGATCAGTTTCTGGAGACCATAGACGGATTGAAGGCGGAACTGGCCAAGGAAAAGGGGAATGGCACGGAGGAAAGTGAGGACGAAACAGATTTCACCGCCGCTTCCCCAGCAAACACAGACGAAAACTCGGACGAGTTTTCTTTAACCTTAACACCCCCCGCCGGTAGCACCACTCCAACCCGAGGGCCACGCCTCGTCTGGGTCAACCAGCCCAAATCTCAAAAGCGGAAACATAGCGATTCGGAAGGGTAAGGAATATTTGCAAAATAAAGTTTAAACTGATTAAACGTACTGCATTTAAATTGTGTTGTAACCTTAATTGTTTTATATTTTTAACCAGGTCTGAGAATATCGTGGGATTCCCACTGGAACTGGAATCGGACCCAGATAATTCCGAATAATGGAAGATTACGTATACAAGTGTTATCAGTAAACAGGATACTACTCTGTTTTGTAAATCTTATAATTCCTGATCATGATTATTTAAGTAAGTAGTTAACCAATCAATTTTTAAAAAACTATGTGAAATCAGGCAAATAGAGAAAATAATGTAGACAGTCGTGTATAGAATATACATAAATGCTATTAGTCCGATTTCTATGCATATATTACATCAGTAAATATTTAACAGCTTATCTTGCAATTAAAAAAATGACATAATCTGTGTGTAATCAATGCGATTTAATAAATAGCTAATTACCTTGAAAAAAATATACTTTCAGACGAATCATGCACCATTTATGACGATATTGATCAAAAAAATCCAGCAAACGGGAAAATAATTGTAGGCACCGTGCTTGTATACAAAATGCATTGGGCATAGATGCACCGTGAAAAAATATTGTGTTGTTGAACCACTGTGGGTTTTGGAGTTTACAAGTACTTATTAGTGTGTTGTGACATACCGATACCTGTGTGAATGCATGTTTTTTCAGTATAGCTGAGAAAATTAGCAGGTGGTAAAATGCCAGGTGGTCCAGCAGAGCAATAAAAGCAAATGAAATGAAACCTTTAGTTATATCAATGATATCCAGTGTAGGATTTGATGCTTAGATAACCAACAAAGTAGTTTCTACAGATACGGCTCAAGTTGTTCACTAATAACGTTCCATTGTAACAATGACATTGTTTGTGTTGGATGCTGGGAACAGCTTGTAAAATACAAGAGCTTGCTTTTTAAAAATATTCATCTCATTGTTAATTTCTCATAATCAACACATTTGTCCCTAAAAAATTTTATCCATGCGAAAGCACAAGCCACGGGAATTTATGTATCCGGTAATGAATCAATGAAATTTTTGTACAGGTTTGATGAGTAAAGTCTTGGTACATCTGTCTTCACGTTTCCCTCTAGTTTAACATTATACAAGCATTACAGAATGAGGAAGGGTGCAGTGGCTCATTTGCAAGTTAAATGGAAAAAGTCCTAAGCATCTAAGATATGAGCAACGTGTTGCATTGCTTTATCTTTCATTATTATTGATCTGCGGAAAAATAAGTGTCTTGTCTTGTAAAAAAACTGGGGCAATATGAAAAAAATCAATTTTTTTCCACAACTATTAATTATAACTTGAAATAGTGTACCATTTTATTGTTTGTTTTCCCTACATGACGAAAAGAACTGTGTTTTATTGCAAACAAAAATACACTTTTCAGGAATGGCTTTATACCAGCTAGCATAGCGGCCTGTCGAAAAAAAAATATGTGTTTTGTTACAGATATACAGATATTCCACATAACTCACTTTCAGCTTAAGCTTAATTCGATGGTCTATCCTGGACTACAAAACGGACGCTCATATTCCTTGTCAATTTATCTACACACATAGCATGCATTTCAAAAAAGCTGAATAAAATTCTGCTAAATGCGTTAGCCAAAATGGAAAGAATATTTCCTGCTAACTAAAGCCACGAGGAAGAAAAAAAACGAGGCAGTCACAATCACCAAACTATTTAACTCAATTTACCAATTTGCCTTTTTTCGGAGAGATGCCGCTGCCAAGCTTACCATGCTACAAGGCATTTATTTCTATAATTATCTGTAGTTAAAAAGTTAAATACATACCTATACCATGACGTAACTCTCACTTAACTGGAAAAGACTTTATACCAGCTTGTCATATAAATGTCTATCTCTGCATACCTACAGGCAGCTCAGATTTGTTTCAATAATAATAATCTTTTTATGTGCTAATTTAAGCACTTTCTCACTTCCATATTATAGCAAACTTTGATGCCTTGAATTATATGCGAAATAATAAATAGCCTATTAACTTGAAGCAAATTGACGAATTCTCACAGGAGTTATTAACCTTAAATTACATGATTAAAGTAATCATTTTAAAAATAATACACTTATAAAATGTTCGTGTATAGTATTTACTAATAAAGGGCTTATAAACCGTAACAGGATTCCCATAATTGGATTTGGTTAAAAATACACCACGGCCTTAGTTAAATGCATGCATTTCTTTTCCATAACTTTCAGTTCCCGTGACACACCTTGCCATCTTGTTACAAACATAATCACCACCATCACCACATCCATATCTGGAAATCTTATCCATTATAAATTTTTCTTTGCATTTCTAAAATATTGTATCAAATTCTGAATATTTTAATACCATTTTTTATACAAATGAATAAGTAAATATTTTGTAGGATCTGTTCTTTAACGTGATTTACAATTTCATAATATCATACGTAATCAAGGCAAACTAATAAATAACCAATTGACTTAAAAAAGATGAATTCTCAGACGAATTATATTCCATTTATGAAGATATTGACATATTCAGTAAAAAAACGGAAAAAAATATTTGTAGGACAATATCCGAAGAAAATACACGTATCTTAAAAAATACTGTTGGGGTGCATATTCTGTTGCATCATCAACATTTTTGGAGTACAAGTTACAAGTACTTATTTTAGTAAGCTGTTTCATATTATCTGTGTACAGTCGAACCTTCGTAAGAACAAACTCCACATGAACAAAATTTCCGTAAGAACAACCATACATTTTATACACAGGGCGATACTTGCTATAATAGATTTACCGCCATAAGAGCAAAACCTCCTTTAGAACAACATTTGTTCTCTTCCCATGGTGTTCTTCTTACAGAGGCTCCACTGTATATTTATATATGTGCATGTTTTAGTACGAGTGGGTGAGAAAATGAACAGTTGGTATAAAAAAAAAGTCCTTTTCAGTCCAGTTAGGGGAATAAATGGAAATGAGAAAAAAAATGAAACCTTTGTCAGTGGGATACAGTATGCCTAACATATTTGATACGACAAAACACCAAAAGGACAACAATAATGATCCATTGTTGGATGCTGGCAAATGCTGTAACAGTTTTTTTTTAAAAAAAAGATCCATCTCATTGTTAAGGTCTCGTCTGTAATCACCAAATTTCCCTACAAAATTGTATCTATGCGAAAGCACAAGCCAGTGGAATTTTTGTATGCAGTGAGATGAAACCGAATATTTTTCACTTGCTTGAGTAAAGACTGCTTGAATATTTGTCTCAGTGTTTTGAGTTTGCAGTGTAAAAAAAAATTATCCGTTTGCTTTCCATTTTTCTTTAAGTCATTTAAATAATTTGGTGGAAAAGACGCTTTATAGTTTTAAGTGAATTTTGTGAGTAAAATATCACACCTAGTTTTATTTCGAAATGGGTGAAAATATTGTGGGGAAGGAGATAGTTTTTGATAGCGATCAACTTCTTGACCGGATTTTGAAAATGGTCAAGTGTGACGAAGAATTGTCAAGTGAATCAGAAGATGACGGCACTGAGGCTTGTTTTCGGATGAAAAATGAGCTGGCGAGAATGCTCAAAAAATATGAGACGGAGGTGAGCAACGAACAAGAAAATCTAAACAGGAAAACTGAGGAGGTCAGGTTGATGAAAGAGAACTTTACAAGGGAAGACGAGGAATGCGACAAAGAATTGTTGCAACTTGAACAAAAAGTGAAGAAAGTAATGAGGCGGAAATGTAAGTTGGAGGAGAATTTGACGGAGGAAAAGGAAAAGAAACGCAAAAATAAGAGGAATTTAGAAGATTTAACAGAAAAGTGGAACAAAGCCAAGAAGATGGAGGCTGTGCGTCAGAAAATGGAGGATTTCGCAGAAGAAAAGCGAAAATTAAAAATGGAGATGGAAGCTCTAAAGAAAACTATCGCGAATCTGAATCGTCAACATGACGAGAGTCAAAGGACCATAAAGGCATTACATGTTGTCCTGAAGAAAGAAAAGAGAAACGTGGCCGAATATAAAACAGCTTTGGATAAGGCACGAGATGAGAAAGAGGAAGATGCTCAGGAAATTCTGAAACTGAACGAATGTCTGCGTACTGAGCAATGCAAGACAAAATCTTTACAGGAGTCAAATGAAAAGTTGTCTAAATTTTGGAATACGATGGGCAAAGCATATATGGAAATGAACGTGGATATGGATACCCCATCCACACCATATAATGTGGGGGAAAGTGATGGTCATAATTATGGAAAAGTTCTCGCCTCTTCTGGTCCAGCCATAAACAATACAAACAGCTTTCCTGACTTATCTTCAAGTGATAAGACTGACGAGGAACAATTTCAGGAATGTCCGGCGTGCTTGAAGCCATTTCACTGTTCTATTTACATGGAACACTTGCATGATTGTAACCTCAACAAAAGAGATAGTGACGAGGACACCCAATCCAACCCGAACAAGCGCAAACTAAGCGAATTGGAATGGTAATTAATGTTTCTAAAATGGGCAATAATTTTCTTTCTTTTATATATTATTGAGTTGATCCAACCGGAATAATTTTTTTAAGGATTGATGAATCTGAGAATGCAGAAACCTTGCCACAGTCACGGACAAAACGAATTTTAAACTTTAAAGAAAGTCAGCCAGAAGAAGTGTCTGGATATATTGGGGAGGGGGAAGGGGAGGGAGGAGGGGATTCATCCTCCTGGGGTTACTGTGGCAGCCGTGAGTGAGGAACCACGTCCTTCTGGAAGCAAGTATGAGTTACGAACTCGAGGATTATCTTGTAGCATTTGCAGGTTAAATGGGAAATGTCCAAAACATGGATAAGATGCACTCACGTCGAAATTTATTTGAAAAAAAAATTAACCATTTTTACTAAATATTTAACATCTAATTTTGTAATGAATAATAATTACATTGTGTGGAAGATAAATAAATAGCCATTTAAAAAAAACATTTCCCGAAAATAAAGGCAATTTGAATGAATGTAAAGATTTTTAGTAGCTTGTATACAAAATACATACATCATTAAACATTATTATACGCAAGTGCATATAATACTGATGTTGCACGCAAAAACGTGTTTTTCCTTCTTGAGGCAGTGATGTGGAAACAAGCTTGTCATAAATGTTTGGTCAGGTTATATAGAGTGCAGTTATGTCACATAAAAATCATGTCAAGTCATTTCATGATAAATACATTGTTTCATGTTGGTTTTTATGCGAGGAAAGAAAAATACAACATTTTTAAGATCTGCGGATCATAGCTTGATTAAGAACTTTATAATAATATGTACATAATCAATGCGAATTAATAAATATCCAATTAAACTTGAAAATGTAACAAAATGGGGGAATCATTGTCGGCTTGCATTTATAATTTGCGGATATGAGCAGCTTATTGCATTGCTTCATTTACTTTTATTATTGGGCTAGTGTAAAGATTATACATAATGAAATGACACTTTTTTAGATTGTAAATAATTTCATTTATAAAACTTGCCCTATTTTTATTTCTTGTAAGGGCCAAGCCAAATTAGTTAGTGGAAGATTGCCAATATACATATAATTAGTCATTAGTACATATTATTACTGTATTTTACTCAGTCTAACTGACTGGTTTTATGAATGCAAATTGAAAAGCATCATGCACACAAATCTAAATGTTACAAATCATTTCCTAAATCAATCAACTTCATTGATAATTTAAATTGCTTAAAATAAATCACAACTAACTTACTAATTACGAATTTTTGTATTTCTAAAATATTTTATGAAATTGTAACAATTGCAATGATTTGATTGACAAATCCAGCAAAACGGAAAAATAATTAGAGGCATCAATTTTTAATTAAGATACCCACACACCAAAAACGATTTACTAGAGATTCATATTATTATAATTATAAAGACAGATATAAATATAACTTGAAAAAACAGTATTAAAATTGTAAAGATTTTTAGGTAGTTTGCTTGTCTACAAAATACTGTACATAAATAGATGCACCGTGAAAAATATTTTGCTGCTGTTAGACCATGACTCATGGCCCACGAGTTGTGGAGTTTACGTGACATATCTGTGTGTATACATATGCATGTTTTAGTATGGATGAGAAAATACCCAAATAACGTTCCATTGCAACAATGGCATTGTTGGTGCTGAAGGTTGGCAACTCCAACAGCTCCTTTGTTTTTAAAAATAGATTCATCTCATTGTTAAGGTCCGGTGTAATAACCACGTTTCCCTACAAAAATTGTATCTATGCGAAAGCACAAGCCAGTGGAAGTTTTGTGTGCAGTAATGAAACAGAATTTTTTTCATAGGTTTGAGTAAGGACTTGATATATTTGTCTCTTCACTTTACCCTCCAGTTTAACATTATAAAGTCTTCAATTTTTTTGTACTTGCTAAATACTAATTGAAAAGACATTTAAATAAATAGTTTAGTTGAAGACATTTTAGATAAGTGAATTGTGTGAGTCTCAGAATCAGCCAATTTTATTTCGGAATGAGTGAAAATATTGTGGGGGAGGAGATAGTTTTTGATTGTGATAAACTTCTTGACCGGATTTTGAAGATGGTCAAGAGTGACAATGAGTTGCCAAGCGAATCTGAGGATCACGGCACTGAAGCATGTTTTCGCATGAAAGGCACTCTTGCGAAAATGCGCCAAAACTTTGAGATGGAGGTCGGGAATGAAGAAGAAAATCTAAAGAGGGCAAATGAGGAGATCACGTTTATGGAAATAAACTTTAAAAGAGAAAACCAAGAATGTAACAGAAAATTGGTGCAACTTGAAGAAGAAGCGAAAGAAATACGGATGCGGAAATGTGAATTGAGCAGGAATTTGACGGAGCGGAATGATATAAAATGCAAAAATCAACAAAATTTGGAGGATCTACGTGAAAAATTGAACAAAGTGAACAAGATGGAAGCTGTGCGTCAGAAAATGCAGGATCTGACAGAAGAAAAGCGAAAATTAAAAATGGAGCTGGAAGCCCTGAAGAAAATTAACCAGGACCTTAATCTGAAATATG
>JAHZMV010002738.1:0-43163 GCA_027743765.1 Coecobrya sp. COE2 | reverse complement strand
CTATGTGTCTAGTGTCCAAGATGACAATACGGTATGGATTTAATAGCAGGTTCGGTTAGCTGTTTCTCATCACATCGCGCTCGTCTGATGTGCAATCACTGCTAATTGCTGCTAATACATATTCTTTACTTTCACCTCTACATAGTTTCCAGGCAGCACCGTGCCAAACGAATGCTCTCATCGAAACCGATGGTGCAATCAACTTTTTGCGTACTTTTTGCAACTTTTCAGAGATGTCTATCTATAACATTCTATCCAATCAAACGTCGCAGTGAGAAAGTTAAAAAAACTAACATTGCTCCACTTTCTTCATCTGATTCTTCTAGGTAGCCAATTTCAGCTTTGTGATTTTTTATAACTGGTAAAAATCAATTTCCAAGTGAAGTCCTTAAACTTCGCAGAACAGGCAATAATTACTACATAAAATATGAATATTGTTATGATATTTTACTGCTTCCGCGGTCAGGATAAGAACACTTTATTGTCTGCATAGAGGTTTTTTATTTATGCGTTAACTTATCACTGACAATTAAAAAGATAAACCTCTACTTTCACTACAACGGAGCCTTCTTAGTTTTACCTTATTTTAGGTATGCTGTCAGAAAAATATATTATGTAATCTATCTCTGAAGCTTTACTAAACTGCGAATGGTTCAATCAAGTATCGTGTTCGTCTCAAATCAAGAAGCGTTCTTCCATGCAAATTTTTATGCAATGTTATGAAAATTTAATTAATTACAAGTTAATTACGTACTCAGAGTCAGATATTACTTGTCGGAAGTGAATGCTGGATTTCCAGGCGGATTTCAGAGTATCATACTATATTAAAAAACAAAAAGCACTACCGTAAGCTGTTTTTCCAGTCTCTCGGTGTGTGATGTGACACACGATAAATTATTGCCGAGCGAGTCACACACTCTCTCAAATATATATATAGTATAAGTATATATAGAGTAATTTAATATGATAAGAGTATAGAGAATGAGTTACTTAAATACAAAACCGTCATGCATAATAGAATAGAAGTATATAAGTGTATAAATGAATATTATAATGTAGAGAAAAAATAAGGGAATTGGACCCTTTTGGTAAGTCTTCTCAGTTATTGAAAACGTAAAATTCACTTTTTTTATTTACGACTTTCCATAAATTATGATATGATAAGTGGATGATTTTTTGTTGTTAAATTGTTGTTCCTTCTCAAGTTTCGTGTTGGTTTTGTCTTTTTTTAATCTTTTAAAACTAGTTATTAATGTAGTGATATTTTATCTTACTTTTTTCTCTTCATCATCATCATTTTATTCGGCACATTTGTAATGGCGATCGTCTTACCCTATTGTTGGTCTTCACAAGTTGAGAAGACTGTGGAGGTGGAAAGTTAACCGAGTCCTCCTGAGAGGGAAGTCGCTGCTCTTGTACCGACGCCAGCCTGAAATTAATAGGGTTTTACAAAAGTAGAGATTTTTTTAAACTGAAGAGCCATTTTTTTACCTATATTCCAGAACTAACAAACCTTTTCAAAGTGACCAGGGTCCCTGTCAACTTTTTACAACGCTTCAGCGCACTTTCCAATCGCTCAGGTTCCTCTTTCAAAAATCGCTCCTCCACATTCATCCGATCCATGTCACTCGTTAGTAAAGTTTTGACGCTTTCGTGCAACGGTGGAAATCGTACTTTCAGATCAGCCACAGATTTACTGCCAAGCGTTAAAAATCCAGACTAGTATTAATATCCGACCTACTTTTTTCTTTTCTCTTACTGTCTGTCTAAAGCATCTCTACAAGTCACATCCAGAAAAGATGTATGTATATGTAATACCACTTTCGCATAACTTACCTGGATTTACTCAAAATTAAAGCCATATTCTCCACGTCGGCCATGTTCACCCTTGTTCTTTTGTTGATTACATGACTGCGTAAATCTTCCACGGTCATTTCGAGCTCCCTGTAAAACGCAAAGCACAAACACATAAACCTCCATTCTGGGTTACATAAATATTACAGTGCCATAAACAACTTGGGCATGACTAGGTAGAAGAACAAAACAATGAAATTCGTAGAGAATATTGGAGCTATCCATGTCGCAAAGACATGAGGTAAAAGCGATAACAAACTGGGAATAAAATATGTAGAAAGCGAATTTCTTTCAAACAAAGAATGCTGGGCTTAACGTACGATAAATCTTTTTCCAGTTTCATCACTTCCTGTTTGTACAATTCTTCTTCTCTGCGTATTCGTGACTTTTCTGGGTCGCCCTGCATCCACTGATCATTACCAGACATTGTCACAACCCTGGATAAGATTATAACAAGGTTTATGTTTATTTTTACACACAGCATTTTTATTTATAGTTAATCCCCATTTGCATACATAATGTAATATAAATTCAAACTCACTTAAATCGTAAGAATGTATCCCTGAGAGTTTCCCTTACGGTATGCGCTTGAGCTTGTACGCTTCTTCTTAAGAATTTAATGTCAGTTTTTAGCTCTTTTGCTTTCTTTTGTAACATTCTTAACTGGTTATACATTTCCGGACTTAATCCTAAATCTCCTGTGACACAACAAATAAACAACAACAAATGCTGCCATTAAACTTTCAAATGTTTATTATTCTATCCATTAAAATTAACTACACGCTACTACACTAATAACATGTATTCGTAATCCAAGTTTATTTCCATTCCAGCGTAAAATACATATTCATATTCTTCCATATTTCATAGAACGGAGGTTATTGGACATTTGACAATGTGCGTTAAAAACTGTAGTATATTCCGACCTTCAAAACATACTCCATTTACTTAACTTCATTTTTCTCATCTTGCTTTACCTCTATGAGCTGGTGTATAATACTGTCTATCGTAAGGATGCGAAGGAACATTAACCAATGCCGAGGGTTGTACTGGATTGTTTGGAGGTTTTGGCACACTCGAAGGAACAGGTTTTAAGACTCGATCTGTAAATAGGTCATGTAACCAAAAAAATGAAATGACAGACGTCTCTCGTTAGTTTGCATACTTTTTAGACTGCCAAATAACATTACAGTGCACTTTGAAATAACAATAAAAACATTTCAACAACAACAAAGTTTTCAAACAAACTGTCAGTAGTGCTGCTACATTCATTCTACAAAATAAAACAAAAACATAACAAACCATAACAAAATGTATTTATTATGGCTTGAAGGCCCATTTTCAAAAAAAAAGTTTTGTGTGCACTTTGTACCACTCGTGATGGATCTACATAAGTTTTCTCTACCCTCGTAAGAAAAAAAATCATCGTATAATATGACTCTTCTCACTTACAGGACTTTTGAAGGAAATAAACATATATGCATGTAAAATAATATGGAAAAGTAACATACTTTTGAATAAAAACTTACATAAAACACACTTCTAATTTAGTAGACCTTCTATAACGGAGAGAGACACACACGCTATCTTTAAAAAAATGTTTGGTGATGTGTTTATATTTATCCCCTGAAGGTAAAGCACGAGGGAGCATAATAAAAGAAGACATTTTTAGTTTCCAGCTTTTCTTTTTCTTTAAAAATGAAAGGGCATACGAGATAGAACCAAGTTTGGAGAAAAGTCAAGCTGGAATTGTAATGTAAATTTTTAAAAAGGTAATGTAATATTAATATGGGCATTAAAAGAAGAATGAATGAATAAAGTATAAAAATATATAAAACATAAAAGCAGTATAGTTGTTGGTAGTAAAAGTTATGTCTTGTGTGAGTATTTTGGTGAGCGTAGTTATTTTGTGAGACTGAAAGAGAGCAAATGTGAGTTTTACAGTAAGATAGTAAAGTAAATATATTTATATATCATTTATATTGTTTATACCCTGAGACATTCTTGGCAAAGTCGACGATTTGATTGCTGGCTTGGTTGGCTTTTCCACTACAACAGAGAATAAATTTTGAAATAAATAAGAAGCTGAAGAAAAAGAAGCAAGAAGAAAGGAAAAAAGTTTTCATTGTAAAAATTAATACTTAATCTTAATACATAATGACGAAGCTATTAAAATATAATTAAATTATTTATGACATATATGACATCTTATAATCATAATAGGAAATGTAGATGTAAAAAGTTTTCTTTCAACTTAATTAAAACTGTAAACTAAAAATGGAACTCTGTAATTTAGAATTAATGTATATCATATAATGGATCGTTATTATTAATAAGTTGGATTGTATTTATAGGAGGAACTAACAACCTGGTTGATGCGTAGGTGAATGCTGTTGCTTCCCATGATCTGGTGGATCGTCACTGAACGATACGGATTTTTCTACATTGAGACAGTACACAAAAAAGACACACGTCACATATAAAAGATATATATGCACTATACAAAGGACACATAATTATGGGTGGAATTAAGACTTTTGAACCTTGCTACATACAGGGTCATTATCAAGTGCATCTTGGAAGCACGTAGAAATTACTTTTAGGGGAAAATTACACAAAAATGGCAGTGTTTCCTATTCAGTGAAATACGTAGTATCCTCAACAAGCTTCTAATAGTGTTTGTTTTTCATTACTCAATCTTTGTTCATTTTTGTAATAATTAATTCAGTTGTTCTTAACGCGGCTTTTTCACAAGTTTTGTTTGTGCTACTCGTTAAATATTCATATTTCACGTCTCACTGTTTCACATCATAAAAATATTATGTAGAGAAAGAAAGTGGACGTGTTATTTATTATGTAAGTTTAGTAGATATTTTATACTTTCTTAACTATCCAGCAGTTTTTGATACAGTTTAGTATTTCCAACTTTACTTTTAAATATACTTTCTACCAGCAGCGGCAGCATCATCAATAAGTAATCTACCTTCTAAAGTAACTAGAAGCTAAAACGTTAGATAATTTATAATGTACATATACATGTGTGAGTAAAAAGTGTACATAGAATTTCATGACTTGACGGTTTTATTATTTAACGTTGGCCGTATACTACGAATTAAATCTCGCCACATTTTCGAATAAAGTTTGTAATGAAATTGAAATTGTTGGTAGGTACGTACTACACATTTTAGTTTGTCTGTTATTTTTTCACATTATTAATTCGAGAAAATTCACAGCTACATACGTAAATTAAGTAAAGCTTTTGTGTTTCAGACGAATTTAATCAACAATAATAGACATTCCTACGATATATATTACCGATTTTACTTTTTACATTTTAACTTTTTAAACATACCTTTGCCAAACTTAGGAGGCTTTGCCAATGGCATTATAGCGGAAGATATAAGCGTCTCTGATGATGGTCGGACAGGGTCATCTACACAGTGTACCGTATAAATATAATAACATAAATAGTAGTACACTAGTGTAATTACATCTAATTGACAAATAATTGTAATTGTATTGATGGGAAAAGGTGGTGGGACTTAGAAAGCTGGGAGTTTGTAACAAAAACAATATGATTTTTGGTGGTGGGAACATACTACACAGACAGAAATATATTATGTACATACACAATCCTAAAAAAGTAGTAACCTCGTTCGTGCGGAGTTTCACTAAACTGTAAATGTCAAGTGAAATAGGGACTGTGAAAATAAAACTTTCACCTCAAGAGTGAAAGTTACTACTCAAAGGAAAACAAATGGCATGCAATTTTGGATGAAAACCAAACCAAACCAGACAAAAAGTTGAAACAAGTAACATAAATTTACTTAAATAAAAACAAGTCTACCTACAAACATATTGCAAAACAAATAAAATAGCTTTCAAAAGTAGACAGTATATAAGCGATGGGGAAGGAGAAAGGGGAATATTATTACGCAATAATGTTTACTTCTGTAGACTTTTACCTGGTAGCGAAGCAGAGCTTGAACTAGAGTGCTTATCAATATCGTCTGCGAAACAAAACCAACAATATAACGAATATAAAGTACAGAGTACACACACGATATATGCTCTATGAGCTATCTCTAAATTATGTAGCGATATTCCAACTACTTTACGTTGTGCATCTTCACTATGGCCATCAAAATGGGATGTGTAACATGTGCCTCAAACATTTTTTATTACTCGTTATTAGTACTTCCGTTAATCCCTTCTCACAATTTGTCAGGATAATGAAGTTAGTATCGTTATTTTAGTATAAAAAAGGCACATACAAGAAGTTGCAACATTATATAGGAAGCAAGTTAACTAAATGTCCCACCGAAGCCCATAAACTAGCGATTCGCAGGAGAAAGTGATTGTCAACGCCATCTTAAAAAAGTCAAGTTTTGCTAGTTTACTTTGACTACCCGATATACATTTCAGTGAAATTAGATCAGGAATTCTTGAACCACTCAAAATTAAGTGTAAGGTGCCTGACAGGAGATGCAATGTTAAATACAAAGTGACGTTAAAAATTTCATCTACTTAATGGTATGATGCAGTTAGTGCTCGAATAATATTTCCAGTAAAAAGTGCAAAAGCCCAAACAGTGGAGATTAGTAACCGTTACCTCGATAATCCCTCGTGGGGATGTAATCTCTGTACAAGGAGGAAATGGGAGGAGGAGCACCAACAACCACACCAACAGCATTTTGAGAAGCACCAGGAGGGAGAACAATATTTCGTGGCAGTGTGGAAATGGCAGCTGGGTGGATACCTGGAGTAGTTGGTTGAGCCGTTACCGGCGGTCCGGTTACCAACGCCTTTTGAACAAGTCCAGTTAAATTTGCCAGTTGTCTTTCCATATGTTCCATACGAACACGTGCTTCTTCATCTATAATCACAGGAGTTATGGAACCAGATCTTGGTGGCGGAAACTGATAATAAGGGTCCTCCATAAAACGCCTTTCAGGTGAAGCGATATACGTCGGATCTGCAGCAAAACAAATTAGAACAAAATGGAAATCAAAGAAACCGTGCAAAAATTGAAGCTATTCGCCTTTAAACAACGGGTTTTGTTTGGATGTTGTGTAATTTTGAACGAAGAAAAATTATTTGTTTTTATATGCTCAAATCTTTCCTTTGATTGTGGGATTCATGTGAAGTGAAGTGGAAGAGGTTATTTTTGATTGAAGTAGTACCTGCAGTGGAATAAATATTACGCCTGAGATCTGTAGGTGTATATGGCGCAGCAGGAGGAAGTGGGAAGGAGCCACGCGCCGCGTCACCACCGCGCGGTGAATACAGCGCTGGACTCGGAGAAACTACAACGGGTCTTTTCGTTACTGTGGGGTACTGCGACTGCCTTTGAGGCTTGGGTGGGGCTGCACTACCTATTAAAGTGGTGTTAGTACAAATAACAACAGAGATAGACAACAAGAGATACCAAAAATACTTTTATACATTTTAAATAATAACAATAATATCGTACAACAGGTAGTATAACAAAATACGTAGGCAAATATGATGTCGAGAAAGATAGAGCAAGTGAAAGTAGAAAGTGAAAATAAAGAAAAATGAGCTAACAAACTATGTAGGTATATAAAAAGCATGTTTACAAGGAAAGAGCACAAAGGCTTTCTTTTGCTTTCATGTTTGCTACTTTGTGCTCTGCTAGTAGTAGTGAGTGAGATTGTATATTTTCTGCTTGTGTTTGCAAAAATAATAATGTGCGCATAAAACAAGTGGCTGGTGGCCATGGCCTGGCCACAAGTGCTCAAGCCAATATGAATGAATGGGGGAATAAGAGAATGAACGAGAGAGACAGAGAGAAAGATAGGAGCAGAGTGAGAGGAAAGCAATACATTATTCGTTAGAATTGTTGTTTTCTGTTTTTACGTACCTTCCGCTTTAATTGGCACTGGAGCTGGAGAAAATGAACGAGAAACACGAGGTAATGTAGCACCAACAGGGTAACTGTAAGTCATGTACGGAGATCCTTTGCTCCCCTGTGAAGGTAAAAAAACAATCGTAGTCAGCAACAATGCAATAAAGAAAGAATTCAGGTCATGTTCTCAATAATTCAGCCTAGTGGGAATTTTGGAGGATCGGGAGTGGTGGGTAATTTTCCCTGAGAACACTAACGTTAATTAACAAAAATATTTTTTGGCGTTTGGTCGTTGGCTAAATTGAAAATGGGAAATGAAGATTGTCTAGCCGTTGTACGGAAGAGTAAATAGTGCAGTACGTACGGTCCATATGGTACAATCTGGAACGGATATATGTGCTCCTCTGTTCACTTTACTACAATATGATCTTCATTTACCACTACAGTCATCATGTGTGTTTGCTTGTGCAAAACAGTGGAAAACAAGTCTGAGTGTAGCAGTGTCAATTAATATTGTACACACTTTCACCATTTGGCCAACCGAAAGATCTCGTTTGAATCAACGTTGTTGAAACATTAAAGGAAATTAAGATGGTTCGGATGGGATGAAAATCAACAAAAGCGACCTTCTTTGAACTGGTCACTACAAGCTACCTCAGCAGATTGCGTTTCAACTATGTAAACGACTCCCGACATTCATACATATTAATTATTTTGTTTCAACAGGGGATATAGTATGCTGAAATTAATAAAGCGAGAACGTCTGCGGTAAAGCTGTTAGTGAAAGTCCTCACCTTTGTTTTGTGTATATGCTGATGTTGATAGTCAGAGTCAAACTCTGGCTCACTGAAATAAGATTGATCTTGATCCCACGAAGGAACACTGCCATTTCCATTGATATTTGGCTCAAACAGTCTTAAAACTGAACGATCGCGAATATCTCTGTACAAACAAAACCAAATAGATTTATCTCAGTACATAAATAGATTTGTGTTGCAGTCTTCATAACAAAGATCTACAAACTGTATTTGATCTGCTTCTTGAACATGCCTACTTATAATTTCATATGTGATATAAAGAAAAATGCATATATGCATGCATACAAACAAACACACACACAGAATATTATCTTCTGTTCATCAACCAGGTAAATAAGAATCACTTGACTACTTCCACTAAGAATACAGATATATCCTTCTAAGATAAATAGAGTGAAAAAAGATGTGAGAGAAGAAGAAAGAAGAGTATATGATAATAACTTTGTGTATGATAGAGATCTTCAGTTACAGTACCCAAGGGTCGTTCCAGCGTTTTTGATGGAGTTCTGACTACAGGAAGTGAAGAGCGTGCTTTGCCACCACGTCGAAAACCAGTGGAGGATGTCTCTGCTTCTGACATGATGCCAGGATCATCATCAAAGAGCGTACTGGAAGGCGGCGGTTGGCGAGAGAGCGTTCCTCTCTGCCCACCGAACAAACCCTGGACGAAAGTATAAGCAAAAGAAACATATTCATATGCATTGTAAAAATACGACTTTTTATCGATGTTAATCAGTTTCAAATATTATGCATAGTCATCAGTAGAAAACAAACTGGAATGACTTGAAAGTTGGAGAAAGTTGGCGAAAACACCTGAATAATAAAATAAGATAGTGAGTCGACTTCAAATGCTATATAACAATAAGTGTTTGTTCAGTACACAGGCAAGTTTGCACGTTGCACACAAGGTGGTGCGTTTTATGGCGGTGAGAAGAAAAGTCCAGAAACAAATCCAAGCTTAGATTAATAATAAAATAGAAAGTTTTACAAAAGACTCAGCCTGTATTCTATTCAAACTACTATTAAGAGGAGGTTGCGTCGATTCAATTAAATTAACAGGCATTACATGGTAATCTACAAACTCCAAAATATAGAAAGCAAACACGTGTAAAAGCACATATTAAAATTACACAATTAATTAGGAAAACAATTAAATTCACTCATTTCTCCAACCAACATTTTACACAAAGTATATATCTCAAATATCGGTATATAAAATAAATTTATAAAGTATAATCATACATAATAGAATGGAACCTGTTTATAAGGCTGTGGATGTGATCTATGGATAGGCTCTGAGTAAATGGAAGAGGCAACCGAGCCCGAGTTATTCCTGTAGTGGCTATATGCCAAGGGCTTTGGGTGATTTGCATAAATACCAGGGGGATAGCCCGATCCATCGAAACTACGATTATGATGATGGCCATGGCTATTCGTATTGGGGTTGGCCACACGTGCACTTGTGGGTGACTACACACAAAACAATGGAGAAAGAGAAATCGATAGAGATACGTTTAAAGAGATACGCGCTTACATTACATGGATACGTTTACGGTAACATACTTTAAATAAAATCGCACACCTCTAACAATTCTAAAATGGTAATTACAACTCTAAATATATAAAATTATCTGTCTACGTCTATACTGCTGTAATGGAATAATGTGTTTGCATCTTACTTACTACAGTCTAAATACACACAGAACTACGAAGAAGCTAATGTAAACCCTGGACGTGTGTGTTCATTCAGCCTAAATAATTTTGTTAAATTAATTTTACACTATTGGTGTTATATCCAGAATTTTACTGTAATTTACCGTTCATTACACAATTCATTTATTAGGTATTCAATTTCTCTATGAATATACTAGCCGAATTTTATGATTGAGGTATAAAACTGAGGGGGCAGCCAACCAGATATTTATTAGCATCCCTAATTTGTTCTCGGCACGCTCTTCTTCATAAAATAGGTTAGTGGTTTGCAATTAAACGCTTGTTTTGCCGACAGCGTTATATTATCATCATTATCATGTTATTTTAATAAATGGGTAAATGTATAAACAATTTCCTCCATACATAACACACTTATGCTAAACTCCATCATCGTCATCTCCTAACATCATCAAATGCCTTACATTACTCACGTAAACGAATTCCTCGGAATAACAAGCGTTTAATGTTCTCTCTGTTTAAAGTTTTTCTTTTCTCTTGGGTAGCAGTCGTTTGCTTGTCGTTTGCGAAAAAGCGATGCATAGGTTATGGATTGTACGTGAATGTGCAAAAAGACGTCGATAATTCCATCTTTACTTGGGGTATTAAAACAGAACACTAAACTACATTCATATCTGCGTCTGCTCTTAAAGATGATTCATGCAGCAAATTAGCTGAGAGCATAACAACTGCCAAAAATTTACATCTTCCTCACCCACTCTAACATAAATGCATCCGTCTAACGTTACTGATTTCGTACATTTGTAACGCTTCACTTGACTTGCATAAAAGTAAATTGGCCGTATTATCATCAGGCAAACAGAATGTAAACAAGATAAAAATGGAATGAGTACAAGCACATTTACAGTACACCCATTATGTTATACATTCTATGTAACGTAAATTGCACTCTGAAACTCTGAACTCATTTTTTGCATATAAAATGATAAACATCCATTTACCAAAAAATATAATTACTACAAAAACGCGATTGGAGTTCACCAAAGGACAATATTTATTTACCCTTTTTTATCTCATCGTAATTCACACTATCACACGTTTTCATGACACATTCATTCACCTCTGCTCAGCTCAGATTTAACCAGACACACAATATGAAATCATATTATTATAAACACGCGGAGGCTCATAAATTTTACCATTTATCCGCATGTTTTTCCTGTAAGAACCTCCAAACGGTATAAGCAAAGGCTGCTTGATTTATTGCCAAAAATGCCAACACACTGCTGTGCGATTATTGTTTTAATGGGATCGTTGAGTGTGATTATTTTACAGCCGTCCGTCGACCTGTATTATTTTCAAGAATGAAAGAGAATGCCTTATGTATGGGTGGCTGTCAAGATTTTGATGGTTGTGTGCCATGCAAAATGTCATAAAAATACCTTTATTTACTCGCACACAAACTAAATCACTTGATCATTTCATTCCACAAGCGGTATAGTTTACTACTTACTCTCCTCCTACTCCTCATGACGATCATCATCAAATCTCCTCACAGCCAAAACAGCTCAGATTACACTTGTTTGAAAAGAATCGAGAAGAACACACAAGTCGGCTCCTCCGAAGGAATGGAATGCATTATAATGCTAAAAGAACAAATATTATAAGAGAATTTAATATACTTCTCGTTTGTTGTTGTTCTTCTTCTTTTTCTCTTTTGCACAGCAAAGTTGGCGTTTGGATCACTCACGATGCATGCTGCTGACGTGAGAGGAATGTGAAATAATCAATTCTTGTTCGCATTCTTCCTCTAAAAAAAGAATCAATGTTTGTTTGTATCGAGCATGATAAAAAAGCCCATCCGACAGACTCTTACAATTTGCAAACTTGTAACGGACGATAAGACTGATTCGCTACGTTGAGATTTATGGATACCTCCAGTTCTCATTCATTGAGAGCAGAAAATATCCACTTAAATAGAATATTTCCTTTCGTGGCAATGTCTATGTTCAATAAATTGTTCCCATAAATTCACAATGGATCTCATTACACTGTGCAATACAGTTCAGCTTATGACAAATAATTTGTTTATATTGCACATAATTTACAATAATAATAATTCTAGTCTTATTACGTTCCTTTAGAGAATCATATTCCCGTTTGTTCTATAACAATGCTAGCAAGCAACTTTGTTTTCTTTTGAAAATAATAGATTCACCGGAAAATCATGCTCAGAAGTGAGTTTCAATTTTTTCCAAAGAAAACCGAGTTTTCTGGCTTACGTAGACTGGTATGATAAAATGGTTAATAAATAGTACAAGTCTGATGCTGATTCTCTTCGTTAAACTTTGAGCTTATCCATAAAACAACAAAAGCAGATGGAATACACATACGGTTTCTCAGCATGAATAGAACACAAAGCCACGGGTTTTTCAAAAGCGTAACACTTTTCCAAATTCCTATACGACCGGCGGCTTTATTTTAGAACTATATTTCACAATTCTGATAAATGTATGTACATTTTCTAAAGTTCATTATTTCAAACTGCCTACACACACGGGTTTACATTTATCACAATAATTTGTCAGTTTCCCGTGTTGGAGCAGTACATTAATCTAAAAAAGCTCAAATAATGTATATTCGTACTTTATACTCTCTACATTTTTGCCTTCTATTCTATACATGCAAAAAGGTTGAATTTTATATAACCTGTCTCATTCCGCATTTCATTATAAAACAGAAAAAACAGGCAACACGACGTTTTAAAGACATTTCTAGTACCATCCACTATTACTGTTGGAAGAAAAAAACGCAAACGAATGTCATGTGAAAACCTATCTCCCTGTCTGTCTGTATTTTTCAACTTTAGCACTCGCTATAAAGTTAAGAGCATAGAGTGAGTTTGGGTCTGGGTCGACACCTATTTTATTTAAGAAAAGTCTTTACTTTCAAAACAAGGCGAAAGCTTTACGTTTATTTTTCATAGAAAGTTTATCAACGTCCTGAGTTGAAAACCAGCAGGTTAGTTTTTTATCTTTAAAGATAGCCCTGTACCGTTCTTTGTGTGCTTGTGTGTCTGTCGACAGACAGAGCAGCAGAACAGGAACACGGCAGACTAGTAATGGTAAGACAGTTAAAAGCTATTAATATTGTACACTCTTGTAGTTCTGCTCCAGTTCCAGAAGAAGAGAGAAAAGTTCATTCAAGTCAAGTGAGCAGCAGATATATGTGTACCTATGGATTCTCTCTTTTTGTGCATTCTTTTGAGAAAAAACTCAAGACACACGGTGCTGCCGGCGCTGGTGCGATGAGTGGTGAATATAAGGTGATGCAAAAAGGTATGGCAGTAAGTTTTATAGGTAAATATTCACTTTTTGCATAAGAAAAAGGTAGAAAGTTATACCTATCTACGTAAAACGCCTAGTATATTTCGTGCAGAAAAACGGAGAACGAAGAAATCTGCCGCTGTGTTTCTTTATAGTGCTTTGAGCTGGTATTCACTTTTTCTCATGCCTCGAGCTCTCTCTGTATGTATTTTGCGTGGTAGCGGCGCTAGTGCAGTAATGTTTTTCTACAACTAGCTTCATTCTCTGTATGAGATAAAATATTATTATTTTGGAGTGTAGGAAAAAAGTTCTCAAGCAGGTTAAAACCAACAAACAAGATGCTTGAGGAAGATGAGAGAAAATTAATGATTGATCCAATTGAGAAGCTGAAAAAGTAGGTATTAGTACTTTGTGATGTTCTACAAATGGTATATTCGTTAGAGGGGTAAAGAAAAATAATAATAGATGAAGGAAGAAAGTTGCCAAAAGTATTTAATAAATTTGATGGCTTTTTTCTACTTAGAGTGATGATTATGATTAGGCCGTATTGATAAGAATGACGACGATGGCGCCGGGTGCCGTACTAGTTGTGTGGGATTATTTAGTGAAAACATTATAGATAGATTATAACAAGCATTGCTGATGATGCTACTCTTGTGCCGATTATATATTTGAGTGTAACTAACATAGTTATTATTGCTATTCCGTCCCTTGGAAGCTTTTAGTACGTACTTGTAGGGTTAAGTTAGTTGGTTGTACAAAGTGAAGAATGGGTTGGTATTAAGAGAAAATTGCGTGAGTTTGAGACTTACTTGCATATCCATTTTTAACGTGCGACGACCACTCGGCCCATTCGATCTATTGGAAGTTTGATGATGATGATGGTGGTGGTGGTGTCTACCAGCACCAGGGTTGCTGCCGCTCCCACCTCCGCCAGATCCACCCCCACCGCTCCCTAAAAGAAGATGTGAACCTGTAAGGAAAAATAATAAAAATGTGTTATTGGTATTTCGAACGTACACTAGCAGGAAGGAAGGAAGGAAGTAAAGAGGATTTTATTTCCCAAGAACAAAATAAAATCAATAGTTTGTACCCTTTATCTCTGAAACGACATTTAGTAACGAAATAGCTTCTAGAGATATACTAAAAGTAATTTTATGCCCTGTTTGTTAGAAAGAGCGTCATGTTTTTTAACGAAAATGGCAGAATGCCAATATTAATGGCGGCAGAGGATTAAATGGCTCATTGACTTGAATGACTAATTTCCTAAAGGTTTTTTGAAGCTGATCCTTGGATTTAAAAGGAATATTTGAAATGCAATTTAAAATGCACAATGCAGAATAGCACTTTTTGTATTACATATTCCATTTAATGATGCTGGGGGAGACAAACTGTCACGCAATAATATATCCTGCTGATCACGATGATTCATGCCGATTTAAAATGACAGAACAACTGTCAAAACAAAAACGGAGCGAAGCTAAATGAAGTGAAAGAGAGACAAATGGAAAGCGCTTGATTACTCCTCATACTTCATCGGTATAAGGCTATTGATTATGTTATAAGTTATGATAAATGTTAAAGAAGTATTAAGCAATGCAACCTTAGACAAAAATCATTGACCAGCGCATTTTGCCGTATCATTCTCATCATCAGTGGCATGACATGAAAATAACTAACTGCTGTCCATTCTGAAATTGCATCCATTTACAAAAACTCTTCTTCTGATCCCCTTTTCTTTGCCGACGGGCTACTTGTAGTATTCAAGCTGGTAGATAACAGCCATGAAAAGGGAAAGGCATCATGATCATCAGCATGATCGTGAAATAAATAATATCACTACCACTTGTTTTATTTATTAGATTCTCTCTTTCAAGTCTCAACCGGGCTAATACTATGACTAGACATTATATTTTGCCGGCCAACATGCGATCTGCGAGTTTATTTCATCTTCTCCTTTTGCTTTTCTCCTGCTATGGGTAATAAAATAGCAGCAATGTGATGCAAACACGAAACTTTATAAAAAAATGTGCCTACATCTTTCCGTATTCCGTACCTATACATTAAGGCTTACACACTACTGCATACCACAGACTTGAGATTCTCTGCAATTCTCGTAAGGATTCACCATGGGAGAGCCCAGCTGTCTTTCATTCGCTCAATCGACTTGATTCATTCGACAGAGACGAGCAGTGAAGAGAAGAGAAAAAGAAATTAGACATAAACGCATAGACATATACAGTCAATCTCTTTCTCCCTCTCACTCCGTGAGCCTTTTTTCTCTTCACAGAAAAATAAAATTCTACGAGGAAAGGAGATGGAATGCATACAACCATGTACCAATTCCACTTATTTATTTATTGTTCCGAAAAAAAGAGATTAAAGTGTGAAGCTATATGTATTTGAATGTGGAGGTAAGTATACAAAATGAGGATCCTGCGGCTGATGAATGGCAGAAAAGTTAAGGAAAATATGCATACAATTTGATACAGAGTTGAATTATATAATTTTTGAGGAAAATGGAATCATTATATTGGACCAACTAAAACGGCAGCGATTCTGATCGCATTACTAAACTCTTTTTGTTGTTGTCTGCTCCCATTTCTGCTTCTCGTTTTTCAACAACTGCTGCCGATGCTGCTGATGATGATGTAATAAACTCATTCAGCTTCTGGTAAAAAAGATGGTGATGCCGATGGTGGTAGCGGCAGGGATAATGATAATGCAGATGAGAATGAGAAAGCTCTTGTTTGAAATTCATGGTAATTATCAAAATAAGATTGGATGAGAAGAGGAAGGAAGGAATCCCACACGCTTGGCTATATATGCTGATACTTTTAAAACAAATAAACTTTTTTCTCCTTCCTTCTTTCTTCTTCTCCGAAAACGAAGAAAAATGTGTTCATCCAGTCAACCTCACCGAAAACACAAGCAAAGGCACCAGTTTACTACTGCTGCGCAACAACGACGAGGATCGAGCAGTAAAACCGAAAGAAAAGCACACATTCACAAACATAACGTGAGTAGTCTCTGAATGCAGAAAAAATCTATCAGAATAAAAATGTAATGAGGAGAACGCTGAGCTAAAACGAACGTGAACACTGAACTGCTCGTTTCCAAAAAGTTGTGCATTTTTCCTCAACCAAAAACTAATTCCACGCACCACGCATTCACCCATCCCAATTGAAATCCAGCAAAAACACCACTACTTAATTCAAAACATGGCAGTTTCAGACAGAGAGGAAGAGAGAGTGAGACGTGACGTTTTGCTTTGTTCTCTGAATAGTAACAATAAGTTAAATAACCAACATTTTATATAATGCAAAAGTTTGTATCTATATTATGTATATATATGTATGTATATACAAACATAGTTTCATGACAATCAACAATGAAGGTTTTCATGAAATTTGAACTAAAAACTGATTACATTTTCTACTTTATTTTTCTCCATGTATTGCCGTGTTTTATACATTCGTAAGCATTCATTTTCATTCATGGTACGTAATAGTTTAGAACTACACACAGCATTAACATATTTTCACATTGTCAAAACAAAAATACTTACACAATAAATTATTGCTGTGTTAGCTGAAGCAATAATTATCTCAACCAACAAATTTCCTTCTTTACAATTTTTTGTGTTTGAATGTCGAATGAGTCTCTGTTCACCTTTAGCATTTTCACTAGTTTTTTCAGCTTACAATGATGCTAATGACTAGTAACATTAGGCCAACAATAGGTAATTATTTACTCATGCTATATTTATACCTTTCCAATATATAACAAGACACATGGATTTTAAAGCAGCACAAAACAGAATTTTTAATCCCAGGAAATACAGACAAATGGTCTAATTATTCAAAGTGAAGTACAATTATGAGCATATTAGTAGGCATGGCGCGTGTGTGTGTGGTATGTTGATGGTGGAATAACACAGGAAAGAAGAAACAATAAAACATGTAAAAAGTAGAGACGAGTGGTAGTAGTGAAACCTTGGCCTCTGGCTCTTTACTTCGACTCTTTATATTTGTTACTAAAAGTCGCTAGTCGTCCTCCTCCACCTGCCTCAAGCAACTAATCTTTTTTAGCTAGGATTTTAGCTAGGATTTTAGCTAGCTAGGATTGTCTAAAAACTGTTACTCTCGCTTGGATTTAAGCACATTTGCTCATTGTTTACGGAATATGCACAGAGTGACTTGCACCGGCTATGGTCCGTGAGCTATAGTTAGTCACGTTATTTAACATTTTTAGCATTTAATTATAAAGCCTATATGTGTAATAATTAGATAGAATTTTTGTCTCTTCGCCACAAAGCACAATGTGGTGACTTCAATAACTCTATGAAATGAATGTTCAAACAAGTGCAAAGATTAAAAAACCGACAATGAGTAGTTCGCTGTCGGCCGCTGTAATGTGAGTCAGCAAACCTTGATTTATAATTGGAAGCTTTTTAACACAAAAATACAATAAAAATAGTTTTAGATGATTATTATTACCCAAGTTTTTATTGGCGACCTACATGAAAAAATGGCATTTTCTTCTCGCACTGTGCAACCGAGAGAACAACCCGGCTTCTGAAGAAACTTGGTGCAAAAAATTATTATACTACTGCCGGTTTTTATGTAATGAACACGAATGTCAAACTGTAACCACAAGCAAACAGTAATGCAATGCACAGAGGAGATAAACTCACAGAGACGACGAACGAGAGTTATACGAGCACTAAAACCTTCACACGTATAAAATATTTACAACTGAAAATAAAAGTAGACAAAAATGAAAAAATGATGATGTGATGCTTCTGCTGTTGTTGTTGATGATGATGAAAAGAAGGCTGCTGGTGCCTGTCATTGGAGCTAGGTGTTTGGTTGGATATATGTACCTATAGCAGACTACACGATATGCTTATTCAGATCTATGTACGTAAGGAAGAATATATTTAAGTATGTAGAATGTACCACCGTCACTTCTCATCCGGCTGATTACCATTACCTTGCCACCACCATGCTACCTTTCGCATAGTCATCATCACTGTATTGTCGGCATCATCATCACCACCACATGTGTACAAACATAAAAACCTGATTTTATGAATGTTGTTCTCTAATCCCTGTGTACTTTATATATACACATCTATGATGGCTTGTGCTAATGTTAACATCCAAAAGGAATTTGGATATTATTATTGTTATTACGACGAGATAGCGAGTTTTTTGTTTAACACTCCGTCTCCAAATTGCACTCATATTCTCATCTTTGCAGTGTCTTTCAAAACTTTCCAACTGAGAGTACGACAGAAGGTGAAATTCTTAAAAATCTACATCAAACCGAAATGACAGCCAGGATAATTACAATGATGAGAGGTTGAGGTTTTAGGTCAAAGCAGAGTATAAATTCCAACCCATAAACTCTTATGCTTATAATCGTAAAATGTTATATCAAATACTACAACAGGTAGGTCTAATCAAATGTGCCAATGGAGGCATACTTTTAGTTCTTCCAAATATTTCATTAGGATAAACTGTATTACTTGTCTTGACCTTATTTACTATTATTTATTTATATACATTACTGGCAGAGTCATGCAGAGATACTTGATTAGACTCTTCATTTTAGCAGATTTGTAAAATACATCATTTTACAATATTGTAATCAACTAGAAAACAATTCATCTGAATGCCAGCCAATTGTATTTATTGAATTTCAAAAATCAATCAATAAAATGTTGGGCATAAGCCAGTCAGTAGTTTCACAGCAAAAAGGTACAAACATACAGTATAACACAAAGAGTTTTATATATGAGTAGGTTCGCAATTGGTCGTACGCACGGATATATGAATTATTTAACCGAAAAGCATTTTATTTAGGCTCATTTTAGAATACACTTTTTGAAGTAGTAACAACAGCAATTTCAACCAACCTAATTAAATAATCATAAAATTATCCTGTCTGTTCCAATACTATATGTATTTGCACCTTACCTTTACCAATATGCCATCGATGATACTTGGAAATACAAACATGGAAATGAAAACACCAACGTTTACAATCACAATCACACTATCGCAAACCTGAGAATCCGGCTATTTTTATCACACCATAACCATTCAACAAGCGAACAACAAACTAAAGCACACTTTCCTCCGCCTTCTTTTATCGTAAGGATGGAGGTGATAACAAACACTCTGTTCATTTACGAAATAGCTCACTCGGTCTCAACCAAAAGTGGAATAAATTGATTAAAGTTTCAATTGAAATTGATCGTGATTCCTATACTCTTATGATAATCGGCAAGCTTTATTTTTAGTGTGGTCTGCCATGCAAACTTGAGTAAACTGACAGTCAAAACAGACAGGCATTGACATTGCTATCATTATCATGTATTATGCGTGTTTGGTGGTATGGCAAAGGAAAGGGAAAAGTAAACTTGAGTAGAATGGAGAGGAAGGAAGAAGGTGAACGGGTTCGATACAGCTTAAATTGAAAACTGAAATGGTATAAATGGTATGGTGGGAGTAGCTACCATAAAAGAAACTTATTTAAACTTTCAACATTATGCGTAGTAGTAAATGGGGGATACGTACATACATATTACCCATTATACATTCCTTCGTACATAACTATGTATTTATACTTGCACCACCGTGTGTATTACAAAGTAAAGATTTGTGAGTTTACTCACAAAAAATCTTTTTTTTACACATTTTTCATTCAGGTAAGTTTGAGAAGGGGATTGCATTGACTGTTCGGTATACTTGGCCAAGTTGAAGAAATCCAATTCTATACTTTTTAAAACTGATTCATGGAAGCGTTTTACAACTAAGGGCATGTCATGTTATGTGCAATATGGCAGTGGTACAGTAATCTTCAGTGCACGGTATTTGGGTGCCAGTTACCATTGTTGGATTGTCATTAGCTTTGCTTGGTTTAATACTTCATCTGAAAGAGGTACTTGCCAATGTGTTGTATCAACACTACGAGTCTGCTATCTGCTAAGCAGAAAAGTTGGTAATTTGAAAAACCTTGTGCCAGGTAAGAAAGGCAAGTTAACAATGATTGAAATGAAAGGAGATGATGTAAGAGGAAGATCATGCATGTTATGCATATATTGTATAGGTATATGCCATTTCAGTGCATGATCATCATAAAATGGTCCCTCCACTTACTTGTACATGACTACAATACTAATACCTAGGATGTACTTATAAATGATTACCTGGTTCTTTCTGTCTGCTGGTACTTGGCAGTTGTATGTGATGTGCTTCTTATTTGTTGTGTTTGTGATGATGAACAAGTCACACGGCAGCGGCTTTTCAGCAGCAATAGACCACGCACTATACCACTTCTTACTTGTTTCTTTAGACGTTAACTTGTTGAGCTAAATTTATTGGAAGTATTTAGTTTCGCATTGCTCGTATAATAATTTGATAGCTTGCATTCATTCAAGTCAGCTTCAACAAATTTTGCTTTTTCTTGGTTTCGTTTAGCTTTCATTGAAGAATTTAGCCAATAATAAAAAATGTCGGTATCCACATCCGTAATATAGTTTAACAATAATTATAATTGACTATCATGAATCATTTTCTTTATCAGTACTGTTGCCGATAATACATTCACTGTTACAAATAATTTTCCATAAAAACGGTACACAAAACATGATACATACTTACATTTACCTATAACAGTTCTGATTCTTGTACTTGCAGCGATGTTGAAAATTTATCGCAAAGTGTAAACACACTATAGTACAATGTACGACTCAAACATGTTATAGCACCTTGCACAATTGCATATGCAACAATACGTATGTAGTTTTTGATTAGCGGTCGTTTTACATCATAGAAATTAATAATACTGAACCACTATGTATATATCTATTTCACATATCAAAAGTGTAGCAAAAATGTAGAAAAATGTTTATTGTTGTGACTAGTTGTTACAATTTAGTTTTCCTTAGTGTCTCCAGTAAATAAGTTCATTATCGTATCTCTTTTATCATAATAATAATGTCATATACAGTAAAAAAAATTGGTGGTCGAGATGAAATTTCCTTTCGTGTGTGGGGTCTCCGGTGAAAAAAATGCAGTTACTTTTGCGTTTATCGTTAATGTAAGTAGTGGTGAGGTGGTGGTAATGGGATCACTAGAGACTGAAGAGTGTTTTAATAATAATAATCCATTTTTAGCAGTGCTACTCTGTTATGTAAGGTAGTGCTGTTGCTGGTGGTGGTGCCACTACAACTACTACTACGACTTCTACTATTAGGAAGAAAAAATAACAACAATAACAACAGGAAAATAATGGCAACAACACCACCACTACTCACTGACACAGATGAAGACACAGAGAGGCAGAGAGAAAAAGAAGATTTTTGCTGCTGGATGGAAAGACAGCAGCCTTAGTACTAAACTGTGCTCTAAGCAAGTAGAGTAGCGTAATGGTGAAACAGAGGAGTAATAGTAGCAGTTCAAATACAAGTATAAAAATGGTCGTATAATAATATTTTCGCAGCATACACACACATACACAAAAGCAGAGAGAGCAAAAAAGCTTTGCTAGTGTTTCTCTTTTGAACTCAAGTCTTACTACTGAAATGCTGGTTAAAAGCGAGCAGCGGCAGCAGCAGCGATCGATCGTCGACCCAACCCATGGGAAAGTAAGTTGGTAAAATGTTCGGGCGATGATGATGGCGAAGTAGTAAGAAGAGTAGTAAGAGTAAGCGTGTGTGTATGTGTGTGAGCACACTATACTCCATTTTTGTGCTATCCAGCACCAACCGAGTTTAGGAGCACATACAACAAGAGAAATAAGTAGTGTTTTCTAAATTCTCTGTCTCTGTGTGAAGCTCTCTCTCTCTCTTCTCGCACACGAGAAGAGAAAAACGCACTCTTCTCCCAATTCAAGTTTCGAGTAAAACTTACCATCACCATCAAAATAGAAGAACAAGGAGAACAACAGAGAGGAGTGCGAGAGAGAGAGAGAGAGAGAAAAGAAAAAGTGTGGATGTGGAAACGCAGAAATTTTACACAGGGAAGGAGAGCAGCGGTTCTCATCTCCTTACGATATTACCAGCTTCTATTCTATTACTGCTGATGTGCTATACTAGAAACAACATCGCTTTTTCTCTCCCTCTTCTCTCCATAGTCAATGTCCATCAGTAACGTAACAGAACACATCATATAAAGCATTCTTGCAACATTTTGGCTTTGGTTTCCCGTTTCTTCTCTCTACACAATTCATTCTTCTTCTTTTTTCTACTTCATCTCCCAAAACCCTTTTTCTCATGGCCCATCTCATCCCTTTTTTCATACTAGCTCACCAACAAAACAGCTCTCTTTTTTGCTGGATATAATATTACAACATGGCGTACATACACAAAAACGTGAACGGATAGTCTCTCTTTTTTGGCTGGTTGCTTGATGATGAGAATGAAGATGATGATGGCAGTAGTATGGCATGGCGAAGTAGTCAACATAAGACATATAGATAGCCATGTCATCAGAGAAGAAACTCCATCATAGCAAAAAGGAAGCGTGTAAAAGCAGTCCACGTCGAACAACAATAATAACAAAAATGAAAAGAGCGAATAAAGAACGCTTAAAAGGTTCGCATTTCACAGCAAAAGCATAAGATCACGGCGACAACGGAAGGAGCAAAATAAGCTCAGTTGAGTGAGTAGAGAAGAGAAGAAGAGAAAATTGAAGTTTGTGGAAGAGATGAATCAAATTCCCTTTTTCGCTAGTTTTTTATTCTCCATTGATGTTATTATTGTTGCTGGTGTCGTTGTTGTTGCTTCGTTTGCAACACCATCGCCCACCACTACTATCACCTACCACTCAAGATGTGATGAAATAAAAGTTTATGAAAACTGAAAATGGCAAAAGGCGCTAAAGGAACAGGGCTGAGAGCTAGCGGTTGTTCTATTTGTTGTTAATGCGCGTTCTCGTGACACGTTTCTTTGCTTTTCCGGCTTATTATCTACATTAGTACTACTTTCATTTCTTACTTAATAATCTTACTTTTATGCTTTATGTAGTTCGTTAAAATGAGTTTTAAACAAACAAAGAGCCAGCAATATTTATGACATTTTTACTATTACACAACACGAGAATTTGCTCTCAACCCTTTAATACTTGGATCACAGCACGTATTGAATTGAATAATTTGATATGCCATTCTTCCGTATTTTGCCTTCTCTCCATTAAGAGGTTTACAGATTCATTTGCTGATCTCGCTCTTTAACAATCCCATTTTGAAAATTGTGCTCATTTATTAGAATGCTTGGTTAATAGAAACAGGCAAAATGCGGCGCAGCATTGAGCGTCCTCGCAACAACGCTGTTTTAGCAAGGTTTTTAGGTACTGCTTAATCATTCATTCATTCACTGACTTAATCGGTACAGTCAATAACGTCATCATGTGCCAATTATAATGCATTCAGCTATATCGTATGAAAATAGAAGGATTGGCGAGTAAGGCGGCGGAGTAATAAATATTTATTTACTTTTTCCTTATTTACTACACGACTGAGAATGAGAACATTGCTGATTTCACTTCATCATCATTATTGCAATCTGCTCATCTTCCCTGTCCCACATGTGAAATTCTCTGCTATGTTGAATTTGTTTGTGTAGTTGTCAGTCTGCATTTTCTATTGTACAGAGAAGCATAGAAATACAAATAAATTTTATGAAAATAAAAAAGTGCTTTGAGTTGAGCAGAAATAATGATTTTTTGGAGTGTTGAATAGATGGTATGTATAGCTAGTTTTTGGTTGGTGATGTTTGTTGTTGGTTGTTGATGTTATCGATGAGGATGATGATGACTACCGAAGCGTGCTGTTTTTGTCATGTGGCGGTGGTGACGGTATGTATGCTGTTTCTATCAACTTGCTACGACGCTTATGCTGATACTGATGATGATTGCAGTAGTGCTCTTTGGGATTTTGCAATAAGTAGAATGACTCTGTGGCACTAGCAGAAAAATAAGAAAAGAGCGAAAGTGAGCGGCGTTGGAGAAAGATGATGATAGGGGAATGGAAAGATGAAATTGGACTTGTCATCATGAAAAGTACAGTAAGCAAATGCGAGCAAGGGTAAAGCTTCTTCTTTGAGACAGAATAGAAGATTTTATTGTGTTGGCTGTACAAAATGTAGATATCTTTATGTAAAATCTTTTCAATAGCATACTTGTACTCTAGAAGAAATATATTTTTGCTCGGAGAAACGAGCGCAGTTTAACAATTCCAGTCTCCCCTCAATAATGTTAATAATAAAAGCCAAAGCCAGATACACAAGACAAAATTACTTTACTTGAGCCTTCATTTTACTTTTCTATTCTTCTTTTCTGTTGAAAATGTATCCGTCTGTCAGTTGATATAAGCAAACAAACAAAATCAAAACGATGAGAGGATGAGAACCTATGTACTAGCAGCCATCAGCAGCAGGCGCACACGAGCAGAGATGGATATTGAAATCATGATATAAGCATAAGCATATTCTTTCTTGTCCTCTCTCATCTCGTCATTGAAAAATTAATAAAAAAATTGCAAATGAAACCGATGAAATCGGGCTTCCTTATTGGCTTCAGTTTCATCGTTTGTTGAGAGAAACAGCAATAACGAAAAATATTAATAATGAAAGGATTCTATTCCCTATCGCTTGTAATGTATCCAATATGCATCATTGTCGTTGTAAATATATATACAAGTCTGTTTTTCATCTGAACAGGACTGTTTTTAAACAAGTTATCCGTTCAATTGCCTCTGATGCTGCTGCATCATGGAGCTCCCGCAAAACACACGTCGTGGATAATGTATATTTATGAATATACCTACCTATCTAAACAAAGAATGAAATGGCAAGTGCATCGAAAAATCTCACTGTGAAAAATTTGTAAGAGTACATGGTTCATCATGCATGCGCAATACAACAGCCAAACAAATGGCATTTTTACCGGCATCTTCATCATCATACTACCAGAGGAGAAGAGTTGCGAATGGCCTGAATGGTACTAGCATGTACGGTACGTGGAGTCGGTGAGTACAAAGGACTTTAAGTACATGTTATTAAGAATGCAAATAATACCAGAATATAAGCTCAATAGCAAAATCATCGTCCCCTTTTTCAGACTTACAACAAGGAATCAACGAACCCTACAAAACAAGCATAATGTAAGTATTATAATGCGAGAGTGTCATTATGTAAATATAATTTATGTAATGTATATCTTAACAAGGTTATTATATACCCATGAAATGTATATTTACAAATTTCCTTGGGTTTCTGATCTGTATTGTTTGTACTGTTTCTTTCTCTCTTGATTCTCTGCTGACTTTTTAATGCCTGCAGCGTAAAGAGCAAGTAGCTACAACAAATTCATATACATCTGTTCGTTATATGCAGCTTACCTTATCATCAACCATTTACGACATACTGCACTGCTGTTATATTGGTAGGTAGACATTTAAAATATCTTTTTTGTTTTTAAGAACAAGGAGAAACGCAATTCAACTTGATGCACAAAGCAGTAAAGTGGTAAGTGGTAAACATACAAAAGCACTAGGACAAGTGACTTCTTGTTACAATGCTGCTGCACCTTAAAACACATTTTCCACTTCAAAAAGGCAATTACATATATCTGTATAGCATTATAGCTAATAATTCCAATTTATATACATTTACCAATATACTTTGTAGTTTGCAGGCTGTCTGTTTAGTCCAGAAATCTGCCGTCCTTACGTTGATTGTAGCAATGTATAGTAATAATTACAATTTTGCAATTGAACACAGCACAAGAATTTTTATTGTGCATTTTATCGTACGTCATGCAGCCACAGGGAATGCAGCAAAGCCACTATGAAAAGACGAGAAGCAAATCATTCAGCATCAGTACAGTATATAATACAACTCTAACGAAAGATAATACAATATTCTTTTTCATAGATTGCAATAATAACCTGCTACAACAAAAGTATTGCGTAATGTACGACACTCTCTCAGGGTAAAATGGAATAAAAGAAAAGAAAAATTTGGTTAACATCTCAGGTTGCATTGCATTGCGCACTCTTCTTGTGCTGTGCTTGGATTTGTTCTCACCAGTAACAGCAGTGAAGTCACCGCCACCACGACATGACAGCAAATTTTCAAAGAAGGGCGAGAGAATTGTATGTAGATACTGCAGAATGTTTTCTTCTTGCGGGGTCTATATTATTGAAAGAGACACAATTGGGTTTCAGTTACACAGTTACACATGGCATCATCATCATGCACAGTGGAGAGTCCAAGAAGCGAAACCATTGTGCAGCCAACTTTCATACTACCACTACTACTTGCTCCTAGTGTGTACAGAGAAAACGAGGCTCAAAAGCCTTCCAGTAAAGTAGAGTAACTAGAAGGATTACCTATGTAAGAAGGCATGCCATGCCTTGGCATAATGCTCTCGATCTCTCTTTCGTGGATAAAGTACATTAAATTTATGGGTGAATAATAATAATATGAAATAATATGAAAATGTCATGTGACTTCACTGTTTCTCTCTGTCTGGCTGTATCTCCATGAATATCTACTACCACTCTACTACTACGGAATGGAAATACTTCATTTATAAAAGTAAAGTGCACAGACACACACAAACACAAACGAAAGAGGAATGTAAGAATGTAACTTCAAGCAAGGCAGTAAGGAGTACATATGAGCATATCTACATATTACGTTGCGTATTGTGTTATATTGTACGTCCTATACATGCTTCCTTTCCTTCTCCTCCCACACTAAAAGCCTCCATGAAAATTTGTGTGTCTTTTTCCCTTTTTTGTCTTCTTCCTTTTCCTGCTTCTCTCGCTCTCATGAGCCAGCTAGCATTTTACTAGTTTGGCTTCTCTTTTCTAGGAAAAAGGGTACACCACCATCACCAACTCCTTTACTCTTCTCTTCCAAGCACAACCATTCCTTTACCACAGGAGTTCCTAGGCCTGGGCTCCCAAGAGTTTCCTAGACAGACTGTTAGAGTTACACAAGCCATTATTGCCATTCCAATGGCATGTCAATGACAGTGTCGTACTGTCATACAGACGGTAATATAAGCACAAGCTATATAGCAATGGACATTCTCTCACACTGACTGACTCCAGTGAACCATCAGAAATATTTTTGGTAGCTAAGAGCCTTGTGTGAGTTCTATTGTCTCTCCCAGTCAACTCAGAAAAAATTGGATAGTGGTAATAATGACAATCCAGTTGTGCGTCTATTGGAAGGGATAATGATATGCTATTTTGGTGCACTACCCTGCCTGCTAGTCTGGCTTAGTCACAAGTCACTTTTCTCTCTCGTTACAAGTATTATTATGCACCTACCGCATAGTTTAGTAATGATTGAGGCAGCAACTGGCCAAAGAACAATAAAAAGCCTCTAGGTATTCCGTCACTGTTTTTATTGTCATAATAATAGCTAATATGTTACTACGTTATGCATGATCGTGTCGTTTGGCCGTGCAGTGTAGTAAAATAGTAACACTATCACAAGATGCTATTCCACTAGACCAACCCGTCAATAAGTATGTATCAAGAGTTCAGGAAAACGTAGTCATTGACTCTGTTCTTCTGTAGAAAACTGCATTTCGTTATTCTCCTTCTTCGGTTACTTAAACTCATGCCATGCCCTGTCAAGTCACCCAGAAGTTGACTTTATAACAAAACTGAGAATCGATGTGTGCATGCATGATAATATGCCTTTCTATTATGGGCTTCCTGGTATAAATACCACGGACAGGAAAACATTCTCTGGTTGGATAATGATGTGATGTATAATGTGCTGGAATGCGACTATAGGTATTTTCCAAGCAGTTTTAAAGGAAAATCCTTTTTAGTATGTGCATCATAAAGATAAGCAAAGAATGTTGAGGACTGATGCCATGCACCGTGGAATTAACATTGACAAGCATGTTATGCATAGTTGCCGGTTAATAATGATAGTATTCTGCATTTTCCACCGCGCCATTATCGCCACTAGTCCTTTCACAAGAGGAAATATAGGCATTCCAGCTTATTTTAGTGCCATGGCCTTTTTGTGCACATCATATCATCCATTCAAAAGCATTCTTTCCACTTTCTCATTTTGGGGGAGTATAGGTATGTACCTGGTTAAATTATATATATACACTACACCAGTTTTAAAGCACGTATTGTTAGCTCGGTTTGCAAATTATAAAGCCCAGTAACTCCCTAGGAAAAGAACAACAATAAAAACAAAAACAACGTGATTCTATTCTGTATGGCAATCTTGCAGTCCATATACGTAGGTAGGTACATGTACGCTTTCATCATTCTCGTAGTTACTTTTGGTGTTCTCTGTGTTTCAAGGCAAAAGAGTGTTTTTACTAGGAGATCGCAATCCACAATACGTACACTGTAATCAACTCGGAATTATTTTTTTCAGACCTTCTGGTACTTACACAATACAATATCTTGTGCTGCAGCTCAGCGTGATGCTGACGACGACCATTTTGCAAAGCAGTTGTTCCTGTCATTATTATTGATATCATAAAAGCTACCTAAATTGGAGTAAAGGGAATGCTTTGGATTATGAATTTGTGTGTGTGTTTACTTGCATGAATGGTTGGCTGGTTGGTGGAAAATAAAAGATTAGATTTTGAACTCAGTCCTGATACAAAAGCTTATAAGTTTTCTCTCTCTCTTCTCTTGCTTTTCCCTTGTTTCCTCATAACAAAATGACAACAATGTATATAGAGAAAGGCATAAAGAAAGAAAGTAGGATATTCATGGAGGAGTAGGATATTACTCTCATTTTCTATTGGTAATACTTTACTTGCTTTGTTAGGAGTTTGCTCTTTTGTAGTGGGCCATGTAAATATCCATCCTGCCTGTTTGCGAGCTATGTACTATACAGCGAAATATGTAATAATAATAATTGCTGGCTCTCAATGTTGCTCACATACACACAAAATCATTTATTCTAAAGAAGTATGAAGTAATACAACTCAACTGATTTAACTCCAAAATTCCAACCAACTAGCCAACGTGCATTCAAATAACTTAAGACAATACAAGTGCTAACGCTGCACATATGCAGATCTACTGGTTGGCTAGTTTGCTCAAGTTGCTGGTAGTTGTCAGTTTTTCTGCAATCTCAACACACATATCACAAAAATAGAACTACCTTCGTTTGCAGTGTCAGCCAACACACATTTTGTATGCATAGAAAAGATGGTGTATGCTTGATTGCGTGGTAGCTTTTGCTTACTTAACGTGATTTCAACATGTAGTCATGCACAGCGGATGTGGAAACACTTTATGTGGGATTCCGAATTGAATGTTTTGCATCAACCAGACATTGCAGTTATGTACGTATATGAGAAAGGTGAACAGCAAAGAAGATCCAAAGCGGTATGGAGTCGTCTAATTTTAAGTTTCCTCTCGACTATCACCCATAAGACCTCAACCTCAAAACCAAACGAAAATCTTGTTTGCTTTTTATCACCAAAATACACAAAATACATATTTCCACCTATTTCAATCATCTTGCTTTTGAGTCATCATCAGAGTCTTGTGCCTTTTCCCTCACAAAATTTTACATTCACATCAGAAGAACACACATCATCGTCATCCAAGTGCTGTGGCTGTTCTGATGTTTCTCCTGGCTTTGTTGTGTACACAATAACATGTCTGCCTACTTCTTTACATGAATAGCTATACACAATTTGGCTAGCTATTCATAGGTTTTGAGCTGGTAGTTTTCTAATGAAACACTTGGTATTTTCCTACTAAAGTTGTACATAAATTTCATTTTTGAGATTACCTTATTATCTACCAAACTATTATTTTGGTTTCTGTACAATACAATTCTGTTAGTATGATTATTCTACAATATATCCACAGTATTATGTACGTGTTGGACGAGAGCATGCACTTATCTGCATAACAGACATCATCTACATTTTCCTCATGCAAAATCCTCTTGAGTACACAAAAGCCTCCTAACAAAACTCCATGTCAAACAAACCAGAAGCCTACCTATTTCTCATCTCTAGCTTGTATATTTGTCACGAATAGAAGAAGAATAAGCCAGCCCTTTCTCCGAAAACATTTTATCATCATCACCAACATTGCTGACATTACCATCTTAAATAAAAGCAGACATTCGGTACAAAGTTCAAGTGTTGCAGAACATGAAACTCTCATTTTGTTTACTTGACTAAGTGAGTAGATTTAGTGTTGGATTTTGGATGAGAGATGGAAACAAAATATTTCTGTCTCCACACTTTTCTATTTTACTTTTCCTGTTAAGACTGCTGTAGTGTAAAAAATGAGACCCACCAACATGCATGTTTCAACTGTTTTTCAAATATTTGCATTTTTGCACAGATAAGCATAGCACGGCAAATATCACATTGTATTTCTTTATCTCTCAAAAAGAGTTTCACTGTTTCTACATTTACACCCATATTAAATATGCTTCTAGTTCAAAATTAATATGCAAACTTGCATAAAACAAACAATTTCATTTCTAGGAAAAGTATTTATTCTAGATGTATTTACATTACAAACTCATGATGATGAAGATCATTAATTTCAACAAGCAAAAGTATAATAACCCACAACCCACTATCATATTGCTTTACTTTTATATATATCTTCTTCAAACAGGCACATACTATCAAAAGAGAAAAAGTTTTTCCTTCTCTTTTTCTAACACGGTCATATTTTTCGGATTTTTTTCTTTGTTTGCAAAAAATATATGATGAGAGATGCAACATTAGAATATGTGGTTTGGTTTGTTAATGGCGTACATGATCGGTGGTGGAACACAAGCCTCAAGTGAGGGAATTGAGTGGATAAACATGATATGCTGTAATATTTGCAACGTATGCATTACATATCATTATTATTTGCTTGTAACTCCATCATCTCCTTCACAGTCTATAATGTGTTTTCCTTTCTCTTTTTCTCTCTATTGCTAAATCCTTAGAAATTCTCTAGAGAATGTTGTAAAGTACAAAAAGGAACACTTTTAACCGCTGCTCCTATCAACATTCACCATCAACATCATTCTCACATCGCATCAAACACCACCAAAACTGCAGCACCAGCATCCACTGGAGAAAAAAATGAGACAAGAAGTACACAACGCCATAACATAACACCATCCCATCCTCCTCACATTTCACACACATGCATATAATATTTAAGTACTATAATATGTAGTATTTAAATGGATAGAGAGGTGTTTCGGGATTCGGGATAGATAGCTCTCCTGTTTTCCTTTCCAAGAGGAAACTACAAAAATCTTGCTTCATGGCATGTCATCATCGCACAACACCACCCCTCGCAGTCAACATATTCACTTAGCATTTTTTATTATGATGTAATGGTACATAGGTATATATTTCCCAACGATATTCATAAGATTACATAATATTTTTTATGAAGTTGACAGCTATTAACATTTTTGTAAGATAACGAGCACGGTGCCCTCTACACGGCGGAAATTATCTTGTCTGTCACCCGTAAATCCAACGTTTTAGTAGTAAAATGGGTTTACTTGTTCCTTCTAGAGAAAAGGCAAAAGTAATAAAAATGCTTGCATGATTAGATATTTCATAAATATTTTTAAAAGTCAACTAAGACCACGAAACTTAATAAAAAAATCTCCCCAAATGATCAGTTTGATACTTTGGTTGGATCTTACGAAGTAGGGAAATTATATCTAGGAGAAAGCTACGCCGTTTCAATTTCAATATTTCATAAAAACCAACATGAATTAATTTAACGCGTTACTTTGTATACTTTGTGGCAGCAGCTAGCTTTATGAAATAAGATATAAACAATTCGACAAAATATTTCCTTTCCACAAACCTAGTCAGTTCCGTTTGGAACAATGTAATCCAATTGAAACTATTTAAGTATATATGATATTTCAACAGATACAATCTAGCAAATGAAAGCCGCCCAGCAATTCAAATGGCTGTACCTATTTTTAATTTTCATGATGATGGGGATGATATGAAACTACATCTTCCTCATTGTAGTAAATTACTACTAGTAATACATAGTCGGTGTTTGTCACCGTATTTCTTCTCATATTCCCAGAGTAATAATTCACTTTCAATATTATATTAATAGAAAAGGGGTAAGTTATACATTCAGTTCAACCACAAATACGACAACGACACAACCTCGACCGTAACCTTGCTTTACCTAACGACTTACATGCATCGTAGATATTATTATTAACCATACATATTTGTATACTACTGCTCTCATAAGTCCGAACGCAGAAATTAGGATAGAGCTGAACATTTCGCTATTCAGACACGTAACAAAAGTTTCCTTTGAATTTTCATTTTTTCTGTTTCCTTCGTTGACTGTTCCATTTCTTCGATCAGAAGCTTGAGTAAAAACGTAAGCGGGCCTTGGAAATTGAGCGCTGTATAAGCCAATTGAATTGCATTATTATCCTTGTACGGACAAACATGGTAGTTCAGCTAGCACAGAAGCTGCCGTTGCGATTCTAAAAGTTCGAAAGACAGAGTTCTGGAGACAGGACACTGATTGTCGTTTCCTTGTTCATGTGTGTCAATTTCAAGCTGAAAAGTAAAAAAGCACAGCCTTCCTCCTTGGAAGTGATATAGACAGACAGTAACAGTACTGCTGACATGTCAAGGTGACATGTCACAACTCGGCCGAAGAAATATTCCAACACCAAGTATTACACCAACGTGAGTAACCAGTCAACCAAGTAAAAAATGTATTTAGAGTGATATTTTTGACAGACGAGAAAAACGCAAGAAGCAAATCTAGTCCCTGTTGTTGAATAGTCTTGCTCCATGTAGATCCCACTGATGTGCCATATCCCCACTTTCCTTTCCTTCCAAGAATTTCATTCTAGGAAATTGAGCACGGGTTCACCAGGAAAGGAAGAAAGAACATTTCTCAAGAGACAAATCTCAACGGTCTTATTGGATACACACAACCATGTATCCACAAGGTTTCATTTCAGGTTTTGTGCGGATTCTTTATATAAAATATGTGCTACTTTAGCGAAAAAGCAAAACGATACATACTATAATATATTTTTAAATCCAGATGGCAGCTGCTATACCGCAATAAAATATGTGCTCAAAGATAAAATCATGCTCCATGCTACTCTGTAGGTATCTCTGCGTGGTAATGGCATGGCTAATGGAGTGGGAGAGTGAAACTAGAGTATACGACATTTTGCTTCTGGAACTGAACAACCAACATAAAAAAGTCAATTCAAGTATTCTCTCGTCCTATCTACATTTTGTACAATGTTATTCTTTTTACTACGACTTTTTATTCTACAACTACTCCAGTTGTGCAACACAATGTGTGTATTTTGCTGTATGAAGATGATGGAAGAAAACCCAGGTCGTTCCACTCTGACTCCATGAACTGGATATTGTGAAAAGTCTCTGGAAGAGCTGTAAAAGTAGCACTGGCTGTAGTTTGTATTAATAACAATATGGGTAGGTACTTTCATAAAACTTTTTTAGGTTATGGAGATGTTGAATTGTATAGCAGTTGTAAAACACGACAATATATAGAAAGCATAAAATCTATAATGCCATATCACACTCAAGTACTGCTTACTCCACCAAGTGGAGTGGAATTGCAATGTGCACCTTTCCCCTTTTTTTTAGCAAAAAATGGAATATAGTCCAACAGAAGCAGCAGCAGCAGCAGCATCATTATAAAAAACAAGAGTGGGAGAGTAGCAGCGTGAAAAAACCATTTTAACATTGTTCTCGTCATTTTCGGGATTCCAAGGGAATTTGGGAAAGACACACAGGAAGAGAAATATAGTAAAAATACGCCTTTTGTTGGATTTTCTTGGAAATATTTCTCTATAGAAGAGACACACCGTGGCTGTCCTTCTCTGTTTCCTGAAATACCCTGGTGGTTGCTGGCGATCTGCTGAAATTTTGCCACTGCCTGCCTTTTCTGATTCTTTTTAGGGTGACTTGGATACGTTTTTACAGCTTTTCTTTCCTTTTTACAAGGCACTGTCATCCCATTATGCTTCACATTGCTGTTATTATTATGGTTATTATTTTCATTACGATAACTATTGTGTCTCTCCAGACGAGCGGACAGTGTGTACGAGACAGCTTATTTGTGCAGTCGTATAGTTTAACTCATCGTATAGTTAGAAAATGAATACCATATATTTTCGCCCATATTGTCTTTAGCTGTTAGATATGTATATACACATGTGTAAAACTTCATTCAGAAAACTTTTCATACTTTAAAGCTTCATCTGGATATTTTTAGCCACAACTTTAAAAGAAAACCATATTATATATTTCTAACAATCTACATATATCCGGATGCAAGTTACTATTGAGTAAATATGTACTCGTTTGGATTTTAGTTTGGCTCGCTATAATTTTCCATTTTTTGAATCACTTTGACTCTGAATGTCTACTCTATCTCTATTTTTACTCCATTTCCCTTTTACTTTTTCCACGTTTTATTCTTTTGGTTTTTTCTGGCCTTCGCCTTACCTATCCTGGCTCCTTCAATACATTGACGTCGGCGTTCTATGACGGCCATGTTATATTATTTAAGAAACGACAGTCACTGCAATAATCATACCATTTACTTAATTTTCTTCTTCTCTTCCAAGTGCCTACTTTGTGATAAAAAGTGTGGCTTTGGGAAATGCTAATGAAATGTGGAAAAATGATTTTTTACGATGAGGATATATATATAGAACATATATATAGGTGCATGGGGCACTGTTTAGTCATTTTTCTTCGTGTTTCCCCATTCTCTGTGGAGCAGCTATATGTATATCCCTTCGTGTGTGCCAGGAGGGATTCTTAACCATTTTATTTTTCCGAATCATTTTCTTCTCTCCAAGGGCAATTCATTCACTTCTCGTCTTCATTTTTGGAAAATTGTCTTGATGGTACCGGTCTGGAGGAAAGGAATATCATGAAAAGTTGTCGATTCAAACGGAGCCATATTTAAATAGCAGAGGCATGCACATGCAAAAATGCTCTATTAAATTGGTTTTTTCCGGGTTTTATTTTTGTTATCCTGTTAGATAACAAGCGTTAAGCTGTTTTCAAGTTTTATATCTCGTCATAATATTGTACTTTATAATACTTGGAGTTATCATGAATGATACGAAAACGGTGGCGATGATATTGATAGAGACGGAAATAATAAAGCATGGGAAACAATAATGGAAAAGGAGCATTTCGTTTGCTCCTTCTCTCAAACTTGCCAATTTTCCCCGGAGCTTCTTTATGCAAATCTTTGCTTTCAATCTCCGCTTGCTTCGCCTTGAAATCAGCATCACCATCGTCATCATCCAACTCAATTAGCATCTGAGCAGAGAAGCGACAAGGAATAATTACATGAATGCCATGATAATATGAAATGGTACGATGATAATTTGAGATATAGCAGTATGTAGGTATTATATTATATGAAACATGTACAAGTGTAAGTACATGTTTTGCCCACTTTTTACATTTATACATGAAATTCAGAAAACGCATGCATACCAGCACGTTTCAAGTCCCACGTTATCTGCATTAACGGAGAAAGGGAATGGTCACACTAAATAAGTTAAACTAGACTAAATCCCATTTTACATTGTTCTTTGTTCATAACGTTCAGTTTTGAATCGAATTGTGACACGTTCTTTGTGAACGCTTCCTGATGCAAAAATTTGAGAGAATAAGCTTATTAAGGAATGTTCGCTCCCCTTTCCACCAGTTGCAAATACTGAAGATATCATTCACTGGATGAAATTTTCTCGCCCAAGTTGGACTTTAGCAATGCCAATATCTGTATGAGAGAATAATAATTATAACCATGTTAGAAACCATGTCTTCTGGTCCTGTGTCCGTGTCGCTGCGAGATTCCACATTCACAAGTAAAATAATGCAGTGTAGAAATATATAATGACGAAAGCTGCAAGCGAGCTAGTATAGCACCAGGGAAAAGTTTCTGTAAGCACCATCCGACGACAAAATGAAAAGAAAGGGATCCTTTGACGTTCAAACATATAAAATAGCCAATTAGTGTCTGATTGTGAGTTTTAAATTGAATTATTTCCCAACTGTGAGCAAGCCCCTGTGAGTGTCGTCTGGAATAAATAGTAGGAGCAATAGTAGTAGTAGTAGAAACGTGTACGGGAAAGCTTTATGTTTGGCACAAGCTATGATGATGATGGAGTATTTTCTATTATCAAGAGCGAGTAAAAGCTGAGACCGAAAACTTAAGTAAATGAGTTATGTATATAATGTAATGAATTCATGCATTTGAGTGAACAATATAGCTACCAGGTAGCAGTCACACTTCACAGTTGGGTCACCAGTATGTTAAAATGTCATTTTGAGTCCAATTCGAATTTTACTTCGGAAGAATGTATGAGAAATATTGTTTATGAACAGCCCCTTTCATTTAATCTTTACAGGCTAGGCACTCTATTTCAATATTACTCACTTTTTGCGTACTTTAATTCATCCATAATTACCATATTGTTAACTAATTATGTATACTGAATAGATGCGATATATATACATATTACGTATTACATCATTTTGCTCCATTAAAAAGTTTCGCGCTAGTAGTTTTCTCTGTGCGGAAACCATCCAGCTGTGAAATGAACAAGGGGACGTATAGTGAAAGTGTTAAAAATGTTTTATACTTCAGGAAGTAGCAAAAGAAAGAGATAATTGCAATATGGGTCAATTAGTTAATCTAAAACTTCCATGTATACTTTTAGTGAGATTTTTTCCCACAAAAGTACTACGGTAGTATATATACTAGTATATCTTATTTTAAGACAATATCACTTGCTTTCTTACAAAAATATTAATTTAGGTTTAACCTGAAAGCCTAGGTGAGCAGCAAGTTATGTTGACGCAATTTCGTTTCATTTCATGACTTGCTCATTACTCATTCAATAAAATGTTTGAAGTTTGAACACAATCAACAAAGAATTCCAATATAAGCTTGTTAACTGATTTCTGGAATGTTTTGTAAGATTAGATGATATCCAAGAAAAATATCTTTACCACTATCATGATATCTTGTGAAAAGGTAAAACCGCCGATATGTTTGTGTCAGACGCAAAACTTAAGAATTAGTTTTTACGTCTATTTATCCGTGCAGAAAAGTATATTGTTTTACAGAAAAGTTGAATAGAGAAGAACGACATTTCATTATGCTATGTAAATTCAATTTTAGAACCGTCCGTATAAGCAGGTAAGATTACAGATTTAGAGCAACCTTCATTTTTCCAAAAATGATTGCGCCGGTTGAAATTATGCAACAAGAGGACAAGTACTATTTCGCTCTTCATTGAGATTTGCTACTAGGCCTCAGGCTAAGATTAGATTAGACCAAGACTATTATTGTAGAGAAAAGTGAGAAACGGCATTCTAGATTATGCCGTACTTCGTACGCGTGTTTACGAATAGAACTATTGTTGATGTTCTGGAAGCCTTCATGAAGGCTGTTTGTTTTCGCTTAGGAAGAACTGTTCTAGTGTTTAATGGCAAATTGAATATCTGCTTCTTGAGTACAGGTAAATAGTAGCAGATAGCTACTCGAAGAACAATCGAAAATAGCAAAGACAATGAAATGCGATTTACTTACTTGGTTGATCGTTCATATCTTTTCCAAATATGCTTGGGTGCAACATTACTTGAATTGGTTGACGTCTGACGAGACAAATGTGCCATGGGAAGTGTTGACATATCTCAATTATTCCCCAATATGATCTTAGATAGTATGTACAAAATATTTAGGGGTGGATTTGAAAGTGCAAGCATTGAATTCGATTGCAATGTTGAGAAACTGTAAATAACATATTATACCTAATAATAATGCATACCTTTCTATCAAGACATTTATTTTACGTTTTATGTATGTATGTATGTATCTAGGTTGAATAATTTAAGTTGTAAGTGGCATCGATTGATTAAATAAGTGCAATGTCAAATTAAGTAAAGGACAAGATTAAGGCAATTGGAACACAAGATCATATTAGAACGAATCGAATTCAGAGTTAACATTATTCATTATTAATCATGTAAACCAATTTTCATTCAGGTGTTTACAAGCTTAACGATTCTGACTTGACTCGATAACAGCATTGATGCCAAAATATTCTTTTAACATGATTGTTGTGATTATAATACTATAACCCATAGACAGTAGTAATGACAATGAATGTGCTGACTGTAGCAATTATTATGAATGACAAAAGAAAACAGTGCTTTGTATATATATTAAGGAATAATGAATTACGTATAATTGCTAATAAACGAGAATAAGTTCATTTAGTAACCCTTTTATTGTATTTATTGGCACGCTGCTGTAGTTATCACGCATCAATAAAATGATAACATTGTCGCCTCTCTCTCTGCCTGTAATGTGATTACTGTGAAGAAAATGATAAATGAACAAGGTAACTCGTTCATGGAAAGAAAGAGAAAAAAATACACGCTGCTGGCAAAAAATACGACACTGCCATATGCTACATTAGAGCGCTTTGTTAAGTTTTGTTGTTTTCCTTTTCTCTTTCGTCTTCTTTTTCCTGCAACAAAGAACAAAAGGACATCGTTTTGCTCTACCTGAAGAATGCATGCGCAGGCAGTGAGATAGTAGGGATAATAATGATTTCATTCAAGACAATAAATCATTTCCGCTCATAAGTCACACTCCAATTCTTCCCTTTTTATAAACTTGGCTTGTTTGGCTGAATCCTTCCATAAATTCACTTTCAACATCAAAAGAAGAGCAGACAACGATGAAGTAAAGCTACGCAATTCTCACATTTTTCCTATTCACTGATTATTCCTTCGTTTCCTAACAAACTCGCCGTCTTTTGTTGCTATTGCTCAACCTTGTTATTTTCCTGCTGACGAACAACAAACACGCAACGCAACACAATTACCTATGTAGAAGAAGAGCTAAAGAATTTTACTTTAGCACGTTTTTCTTACTTTTCGTTAGATCTTTTCTCAACTCATTCCAATTCCCACTAAAAGTTCCAACGAGCAACTTAATTCACTCATCTGTGAGGATAGAGTTTGTTGAGTGTGATTTTTCATTCGTTTAGCCATGCAACTAAACTAAACTCTCTTGTTCGCAAACTCATCTCGTCCTTCATTCCATTCCACTACACAAAACGTGTTTTGCGTTGGACTCAATTTTCTGTTAGTTTGGATTTTATGTGAATAATGGGTTGTGTGAAAAGGCACCTGTAAGAATTCTCCATCTTACTTTTTTCTTATCAGATCAATGGATTGAATGAGGCAATGTCATGATGAACCAACAAAAAACGACAAGCTTTATGTGTGTCTTGGCAGAATATTGTTTTTATTCTTTCAAAATCGTTGTTCTACTTTTCTTGCATTCTGTAAACACAGCTGAAGTTTTAGTAAAGACAAAGAGTCCTGAACAATGAATTGACGTTAGTGTTAGTTAATGGAAAAACTGAAAAAAAATGACAAACTCTCCCACCCACGCATTACACGTGCAAATGTCACGAAAATAATGACAAAAGAATGTTGTCATTACACACGCATAATATTTTTCAAGAAATACTTTCTTTTATATTCTGCTGATCTTTGCCAAACCATTCATCATCATCGTCATCGCCGATCAACAACGCAAAAGGGTGAACCTTTAAATTGCCCTTAAATCGATGGTATTTTCTTGGTGATTCTGTTGACTCTTTCAAAACACATCATCTCACTTATCCGCCTAGTTGAACGCAGCGTTGTCGTAGACATAATCACATTCCCATCACCTCCTCACGGCTGAGTCGCTCCATCAAACCATCATCATCAGAGAAAGACAGAAACCTGATTTTTGCTGAGTTGAGCAAGGAGCACGAAAATGCTTTCTTCTCCATCTTCTTCTTTTCCACTATTTATTTTTGGGATTTGCTCCCTCCTCCTGTTTTTTGGATGTAATCATCCTCGCGGAGTCAACGGAGGAAATATCCGGCCTTACTGGGTTTCAGTCACTGGATTCGAGGGTGCTGGCTCAGTGGGACAAGATTCTAGCGCTAATGGATATGCTGGCAGGTAACCTTTTTAAGTGAATTGCAAATACACTACTGCATTCACTTAAGCTTACCCATTTACAATTTTATTTTATCCTGACAAAAACTTAAATACCTCCCAGAAAAAGGATTTTTAAATTTCCTTTGCCAAGATTAAAATATACTTCCACTGTATTTCACCCTACTACTGGTACCCCCTGCCGTGGTAAAAGCGATATTATTATTCTTGCTATCGTTTTCAATTTGCTCAGTCAGCAGTCTCTTTTTATAATCCACGGAAAGGAATATCAATATATATTTTATGTGTTTGCCCCATCATATGCAGAATGCAGATATTATACTTATATTATATATATTTTTGGAGATAATAATAGTGGAAACCAAATTACATATATTCCAATAGTTGGATTTTTTCGTTATAAATTCTAAGATTTTCATTTCTTTCCTTTTCCTAAAACAGTTCGCTGGTCTCGCCGTTATCCTCCAGTGGATTCAACAGCCCATTAGCGAGGTACACCCCAAGTTCTCCAGGTACAAAATGTTATGCATTATGCTAGCCTGTCTATTTAAATACCACAACGTAGATATACGACACACACCATCACCAGCTCTCACATGGCATATAAATTTAAATTATAACACGTGCCCGGCACGGGAGGAAAGTAATGGCGGATTGAACAAGGATTACCACTTTTGTTGAATTATTCAGTAGACAAAAATAGTGCCCGACTGATGAAGAAACTAGAAAAGAATAAGAAGTGTTTGCATTGCATAGGTCATGATGATGTAGCTGGTTGTAGAGTTGGTGGATGACGTGCTTAGGTATATAGTAGGTGTACAGGAAACATGTTTTAGTTTTTTTTCTGTAGTTTCTAAAAGAGCTTGTAAATCTTGTTTAAAATAGGTAATCCTTTTGGAGCGGGCTTTGGCGGCTTTGGACATCGGCGTGGAGGAACAAGCTCTGCCTATGGTGGAGGAGGTCAAGGTGCATGGGCTGGTCGGAGATAGGAAAACATGCATAGTAAGAAGGAAAAGGAAGAGGTAGAAAGCTGACAGATAACACGACCAGCAAAAGCTAGTGCTGGGAGGATGCACTTAGCCACCTATGTAAATTCTACTTTACTTGCAGGACTTTCCTCATATTTCAACGGCGGTGTGTGGGTGAAAACATGTGAAAATTTCAACAAATTAGTTTCAAGTGAAAAATACTCTTGCTGGGGGATTCTAACCAAGCAGAATATGAAATCTGGTTTCCTCGAAAACACTTTGGCCTTTTTATTTTTAACAGAATATTTAATGTGAAAAAATACTACAACCTGTCACCATTTGTAACGCCCTTTTGACAAATATCCCTTCTTCTTTCTCCTTTTTCTCGAGAAGGCTATGGAAAAGTAAACAAGCAAAATATTATATTAATAAAAATGGATGGAATCTGTCAGGTGTTGGCTGTAACTGCTGGTGTTGTAGGTGGCCTGTTTTTCTTTTACCAATTTCCCTTGTAGAGAGTTGGAGAAATGGCCTTGTTGTAACAAGCACACAGCATTATTTTGATTTCTCTATTCCCCACACTAATTCATCATTTTTGGCAGCCATACAAACTTTACAGAATAAAATGAGTTGGGTGAGGAAAAAGGGGAAGGACGTATGCGTATATACACAACGGAAACTTTTTATAGGTGAAGGCTAAACTGCAAGAAAAAATATGGAGTTGAAGGCCAGCTGAGAAAAGTGAACGACCGTTCTTTCGGTGGCGGTTGTAGTGGAGAAAGGGCAAACTCAAAAGATATGTTAGATATGCACGCTAAAGAATTTAAACGGAGAAAGCGAGCTGAAAGAAAATGTGAACCTCTATTCGTCTGACATCTCTCTACGGTGCATTAAACCAGAGAAAAGCAGCTCGTCATCTCACATTCACACAAGCATATTATCATCAGCGTGAAAGAGAGAGTTATATAACAACTTATGTAATATAATACGATAGGGGAAAATGTGAGCATCATTATTATTATGGTGAAAGTTTTTCATGTCCAACATTCCTTGCCCTTCAACAATAATATCAACTCTCTGAAAATTACATTGTACGTTAGACACTTTTGGTTTTGCGGCTAAACAATGGAGGTAATAGTAATACATCCTTATCCAATATGCGGGGGTAAGCCATGCTTACCATATTATGAATCATAATTTATGATGGCTTGGTTAAATATTTCGTATAATTTTGCTACTTATCAGCTATCCCTTAAAAATTGCAAGTTTCCGGTTTCCACTTGGCATTTCATGTGAAAGCAAAGTATCAACCCCAATGGAATGTTTATTAGTCACAGCGAAATTAAAAATGATCCACTCATCATCTGCAGTAAGTGACTACACATTTTTATATTATATATTACGTGAACTTGGCCCATCATCATTTTATTTTCATTTGCATGAAAACATTCCAAGTTTCAAGAGATATGAAACATCAATGGCTCACGTCATATGCTAATAATTTGTCATACTGATAGGCGTAGTACGACGATGGCCGACAGAGACAGTATCCGACAAAC
>JAHZMV010002737.1:0-15543 GCA_027743765.1 Coecobrya sp. COE2 | reverse complement strand
TACTGGAATATATTCCAGTAGTACATATTGCAAGTTGGTATACACGACGTTACATGTATGCATTAAATAAAGATATGTACTGTAAAGATGCGATATCCTCCTACCCTCATCTTATCACTTAATTTTTCTTGATCTAAATATATAACAAGTTGAGACAAGGGTTAGAGTAGAAATTGGGTGAGGTTTTGAAAGCTTGCAACTTTGCTTTGTTTTGAGAAGTACTGCATTACACAAACTTACTGAACAACACTACATACAAGTGCAAATTTAAATACACAATAGCATGTTTTGGTGGTGTGTGGACATTCTCCCACCATTCTTAAAAAGCCACCATCCGAGACTGCTTGTTTTTAAAATAAAAGTCAACTCCGTCCTTAATGGCAACCAATTCACGGCACAAATATACTAGAATTTTCTCATATAGTAAATGTGATAATTAAAAGATACGAATAAAATGTGTATATAAGGGCATGTTTATTAAAAATATTTTTTTTTCATTTCATTCACAATCAAGCATCCTATCCTAAATATCTGAAAAGCACGCTACCACTGTCACCAGTCTGCCTACAAAACTCTGTTGTTAAATCTCGTAAGAAAACAAATTCATCATTGACAACAAATTTTGAAGAAGAAAAAAGATTTTGAAAAAAATATATAGGGTAATTTAATAGAAAAATGCATCAAAATTGGAGTGCCGTGACCAGGATTCGAACCTGGGTTATTGCGGCCACAACGCAATGTCCTAACCTCTAGACGATCACGGCGAGTTGAGAAATCACAGTGATTAAAGTTCCTTACCATTCATGGGCATTAAAATGTTCATTCAATTTAACTGCAGCTTCAAATTTTATTTAAATTTGTTAAAACTAGCTCAAGTGTATTCGTTACATATTGTATGACCTAGCAATGAAATATATAAAAATGAGATGAAAAGTCTTCATAAAATACATACCATTCCTCGTTCCGCATCGTGCATTTTTTCGGATGCAATAAGGCGTCCTATTACAACCTAAATACTCAGCTCTTCCTAATCGTAGTCATTTAGTAAAATTTTTTATCTTGATGTTAAAATGCCAATTCAACTGCAGTTTATAAAGCAAAGCGTGTATTGAAGCAATAAGGAGTTAACGAAAAACTGGTACTTATACTGTACTTGTTCAAAGCATTTCCCCCAGCAACAAGCACATTCCAAAATTCATACAATTATACCGCACACGCTTCAAAAATAACTGGGATGGGAGTAGGAGGTTGTCATAAAATTAGATAAAATAATTTAATTTAATAAATTGATACTTCATTCATTCCATAAATTCATTTTAAAGGTATGTATGAATATTGTTTGCTGCGGATTTTGCTTTAAAATAGAAATAAAATATTCTACAAAAATAGAAAAATAAAGCAAAATTGAGAGCAGACATTCTATTTAAATTAAATAAATACCAATTCATCTTCCATTCCTGGAAATTCGTTGATCATTAGTTTCTGGCAAATTCGGTCCTGTGTAGCAAGACAATGGGAGGTAATGGCAAGTTTCAGGGTGTATTTTGTCATGATTTTTTATTACAATTATACATTGAACGCCAAATTCGTTTTATATCAAATAAAAGGACTTTTTATGTCATACATCATAATAATTTGAATTACAAAAATCCTGTCACGTCTGATTTTCTGTGGGCTTTACATTGCAGATTTATTATGCTCCCATATTCTAGATGAATATTTCAGAATGCAAATAGCTGTGAAAAATATTGTCTACACAATTTTAAATGATTTTCAGTTGGATGCCATTATAATCGTAATTTCTTAAAAATATCACTCTAACAAGGTTGAAATCAAGAATTTCCACTAATGTCGCATCAATCTTTTTATACTTTTTAACTAGACTGGCCTACTCCGCCCGTGGGGTGCATCTAAATAAGCAATGTACAATCTATTCAAACGATCATACAGTTTTTGATAAGATATTTCAACAACGAAAACATTACTGCCTCCCTGACTCTCATTGAACGCCTCTTGAAGATGCACAGTAACAATGAAAAACCAAAAACCAAATTTCTTAAAGAACATCCATGAAATATAAAACTACTTTTGACGGGCAGAATTTTCCACCTCATTGCCACAATCTGCATACCTATTTTGGCAGGACTCTTCACATGCTCTGGATGTGTTCCTCTTCATGCAAGATATATCTATTCCAACATAGTATGCTTTAATTATTTCTGGGCGTGCGGCCACCACTTCAGATAAAATGTATTCCATTTCTTTGTTCATCCATAGTTTTGCACCACCTTCACAGAATGCTTAACAAAGAATGCGATAACTGCATTTAATACCGGTGATCTGTTCAGCCTTTGTTACTATTAGAGTACAAAACAGCTCCACTGTTTGTCCAAAGATATGCATGCGTGGAACTATCGCAATTAATCATGTATAAATTTGAATGGTGGTAGTAGTGGCCCATTTTATATGAATTTGCATACACATGCATATTCTTGCAGGTCAATACATATAATGTTACCCCAGTCCAGTGGCGTACCGTCGGTGGCGTAATGTGGATGGGTTTCGCCAGGCCGTACCTGTGAAGGAGCCGTACCTTGAGGGCCGGCAGGTTTTAATAAACCGAGGTTAATTTTTATTTTTGAGCCAAACGTAATCCTTTACAAATTTTGAGCATTCGAGCATGAGAATTATCGGTATGTTATCTTGGTACAACCTTTAATCCATATTTACTCATTTCGGTTATGCAATGCAAACAGATATATCATCGGCTTAAAATAAGCATCGTGCCTTTTATGGTTCAATGCTGACTGCTAAATACCATTTTTTAACTAAATTCATTAAATCATCGAATATTTAAACAGGCTGCCAATTATTTACTACCAAAGTAATTGCCAACACAAGGCCTTGCAAGGGCTCATTAATAAGTTAACGCTTTAATGATAAGTACAAAGGACAATGTGATTTGTATCAATTATAACTGTTTGCCCATATCGTTAAATTGAAGTAAAGTGTTTCATACAACATTTGAACATCAAAAAGATATTTTCTGCGCACATTCTTCCAATATTTCTTCAGGTTAAACTACCCATTATATTCCACCAAATATGGGTGTACCTAAACTGATTTCATATTTAAAATTATACTGACAATATTATGCTGAAACTTGTAGCTTTCATTAGTGGAGGAATTTTTACAACTCATGGGGTGATTTTTATACAGAAACTACATTTTATTTTTAAAAAACCTGACACGGGTAAATCAGCATATTTGCATTCCTTCTTCAAACTTATCTATAAATATATTCCTGTAAAACATGGCTTGAAAGTTAATATCCTGTATTGATGCATTGAGATAACTGGCTATGATAAGTACTAATCTAGATATATCAAATGGATGTAATAAAATACCAAGCGCTATTTAAAAATAAGTATTGATCATCTATACATGGCATGTATGTAGTATTTACCCACTTATTTTTAACTATAACTATATCGATTAACCGTAATACAGTTGTTCGGGGCGAAGCATAATCTAGTGTAATTCTTACAATAGCGTATTCGTTTTCAAAAATATCGTTCATCTAAATAAAATAATTCTTTATTCTTGAAAAGAAAATAATTCCGGATTATGAAATATTCTGGGTTCCGCGGAGCATTGCTATACTATTGAAAACTGAATGATGAAACATAATATTCTGAAATAAATACACAAAAGCATTAAGTAGTGTAAACAACAAAAGAACTTGTAAAAGGAAAACAGATAACTCTGCAAGAAATTGGCAGTAAAAATTAAATCGAAAATTACAACATAAAGTATTTACATACAAACAGATTTCACAATGAATTCCCATCTTATTATGAGTTTACTATTCCTCATATTGCATGTCAAACTTGGACCTCTATCAGCTATTAGTGTTTGGTTAGATTTAAGCTCAGAATTAAACTGTTTTATTAATCTTGTCTTCGAAAACGGATTTAGTTCTATAAACCTTCCAACTCATCCAACTGATAAAAATTCCTGGACAATTTATTCGGGTTTTAATGCATGGGATATTAATTCAAGACGTGATTTAAATACCTACGACATAAATAGTTCAGTTGGTTTCCTTCGCTTCAGCTTTAAACTCCATCCGTCATGCATAATATTTTTACTCAACCTTAAAACGTTTTCGGGAACAATCAATGCCATTCAACGGACTGGTTACGATACATCAAATCATGTGCTAATGCTGATTCAAATCAATAATGAAAAGGGCAAAGTGTACGAAGGATTTCGACGAGGTGTCCAATTTAATATAGTCAAGCGACACACCAAAACTTTCCATGCGCACATCGCCTTCGTCAAGGTATCTGAAAATAGGATTCGAATATCCGTCTTTGCTATTTATTGCTACACCTGTCCGACGAAAATACACAAGATACCATTAATCAGTACACCTGAAAATTGGTTGAAAATTGAGTCAATTAAAAGTTATTGCTCATATGTGAATTCCAATGGAAATGGTATCAACGGGATCATGTATGCAATGCATGAAAACTTATCAATCAAAAAGATGTGGCATCTTGCTAACTGCGTGAATTCGAAGAACAGACGGAAATTCTACTCAATTATGCATCATTGTGTTTCCGGTTATGGGGTTACCTTAAGAATGGCCGTAAATATTGCAAATATTTCTCTAACCAAGTTTAAACTCTATCATTTAAACAAACCAAATGTTGACTATTGGGGATTTAAAATTTATATATGGTTGATAAAACCAAAGATCAATCCTTACAATTTACTTTCTCAAAGGTGGAACGTAATGCGAGTGTCCGAATGGGATTATAGTTACGTGTATTGTCATTATATAAAAACAAGCCAGGTCTCTGCGTGGAAAAGTTACGTTCAAGTTTATGAATATAGTGCTTGGCTAATGTATTTAATTTTGTTGCTTGCCAGTGCATTTACTGTATGCCGAAATGCGTATAAAATACTAGATCTCGTTGGTCCTCTGATAGGACAAGGTTTACGCTTTCAGCATTACAAAACATTTGCAGCTATATACTTGTTAGCTGCGGTGGTTTTAACTGTTTATTATTGTTGTCAAATGTCAACTGATTTTCTATTTTTGGAACGCTATGGATCCGTGCAAGAATATTTCAAAAATTCTTACAAGGTAGCAGGAAAAGATTTGGACAAAGTAGTCAAGTATATAAAACGTACCGCAACCCCAGATAGGAAAAAATATTTTACGAGGGTAACCGGCCTAGATAATTTTTGGGACATGTATTATCCGACAGATCGTCCTTTGAATTTTTCTGGTACTCCTAAGGATAGGTTGTATATGATAGCAAGCAACAAGATACTCTTGTTTACCGATCCAGACACTAAACAAATGTTTCCCAGTTTGTTTCAAATATTTAAAAATACTGAGAGCGCAATTGTTGAAAATGATTATTTCTGCGGTTACCTTTCCCTTCCGCCGTCAATGTACAGCAAGTTCCAAATTACTCCAGTTATTTACGGAATTGGTGGACATCTTGTCAGCAAAATACAAACTTGTTTATCTGAGGCAGGTTTCACGGGCCATTTTGACAAAATGGTAGATTTCGCGCAGAGCATTAAAGAAAAACTTAGTTGGGCAGGATCTGCGGTGTGGCTCGGTAAACCAACTCGGTTATCAACTTCTTCTCCCGTGGGATACGTTTGTATTCTGGAATTAGTTCTACTTTCAAGCATTCTAATGTCTACAATATTTGCTTATCTGGTAAGGGTGCACATTAAAAAGTTATGGATTGAAGTAGAACGGGAAATAAATAAATATTGGTATATGTTAAAATTACATTTATTTACGAAAACACAAAAGAAAGTAGTATCAATTAAAGTAAAATCGCTCTCAAATTAAAAGCTGAAAATACATATACGAAGTATATAATAATCTAATGATTAAAACAAGTTATTAATAGTATGCACATATTGAATTAAATTGCAAGAACTCATAATATGATTCAAATTAAGTGTTTTAAAATGTCTATATTTTACATTATAAAAATATAAATATTATATTATAATAACAAAAATTCAAAGCTGTATCCTGGTCTTGGTTGCTGATTATTTCGCAGTGAAATATTAAAAATATAAAACCTGATTTATTAAATGGGGCATGTACACATTTAGTACTGAGCACTTGAAGACAGAGCGGGAGCTACCAGATATTTCAAGAGTGAAAGTCTATCTGTATTCAATTAATTATATCTTGTTTTTGACGTAATGAGCAAAATTACACACAATTCATCTAGACGCACCTGATATGAAAGCCTTTCAAAAAGCTAGGTCTTCATAAAATTGCGAAGAAAAAATTATTTCTCTTAGGTATGCATTTTATTTGTGTGAGCCACTAGTCTTAAGCTGCGCTATATTCTTTTCCACAATGCATTGAAAAAGTAATGTGCAATGTACACATATGTGACTCTTTTCTCCTACATGAACCAAAAGGTGCCGCATCATATTACATTGTTGAAAAAATTTCCTTTTACAAAATAGTCAGCTGTACTTAGGTGTAGGAAATAAACCGGAGTGATAAACATCCCTATTGTTGTGCTTTCCTAGTTTATGCAAGATTCAAACGTCACTGCATTGATTTCCTTCTTTGTGAGATGAATCTATACTTAACTTTAAAAACTTAGAATCAATTCGGGCACAAAATAAAATCTAGTTGAATTTCCAGCAATCATCCCTTCAGCACATAAGTAGATTGATATTACTAATAATACATGTATGGAATAGAAACAAGTTTGATAACATTATTTTCTTACAAATCAATAATTTATTTTCTCTCCAGAAAAATAGTCTGGTATATTACGATCATTTGGACATTCCGTGAGTTGGGATGGAGAAAATAAATATGCCTCTCTTCTGTGTTTTAACGTGTCTATAAATAACAGCCGTAAACCATAATTTTGAAACATGCCATCCTATTTTCATTTATTGAAGAATATGGTGTTATAAGCATGACATAGCAGTCATAGTTTCTAAGATGGATATAAACAAAAGCAATTTAAAATATTTGCTGAGGCTTTCATGTTTTTTGAATTTGCCAGCTTATTTATAGTTTTAGCACACAAACAGTTTTCCAATCTACTCTGTATTGATTTACCTCAATATAATTGTACATACGATGTAAAGCCTCTTTCTATACAACCTGTCAAACCTTACAACGGATTTACTCATTTAGAAAAAAAACTTGGCTATATAAAATATCATAGATATTGGCATTGTTAGAAACAGGATTCGCACATTATTGTTAACAGCTATTATCCGTAGAATCACTCAAGCGTTTCTACAATATTCTACACAAATCTACTCCAATCCACTTTGAAAGAAAACATTCAGCCTTGCAGGGTGAATTGTTTTAAAAAACTTAACAATTTATATTTTGCCCAGAAGAAATATCTGTACATTTAATCTAAAATGATTTTAAATCGTTTTACGATTCTTCAATTCCTAATATGCCCCAAGGGTGAACCTCATTCAGCGTTCTCTATTCATTTCGACGTCACCTCCGAATCCAACTGTTTTATAAATATTGTTGTCGAAAACTTTCGCCATAAATCTCAAATTCTACCCGTTAATAAAAATTCCTGGACAGTTTACTCAGGCCACAATAGATGGGATATTAATTCATGGAGCGATTCAGAAATTCGTCAGATAAATGATTCAGTTGGGTTTCTTCGATTCAATTTTAAACTTAGTCCATCTTGCGTCATATTCATAGTGAACTTTAAAACCATTTCTGGAAGTATAAACGCTATTTTACGCTCTGGCTACTATTTTACTTGATTGTGTTACTTGCTTGTGCTTATTCAGTTAATAGAAATATATACAAATTGTTAGATATCCTTGGTCCTCTATTGGGTCATAGTTTGCGCTTTCAGCATTCAAAACCGTTTCTTATTTTGTACTTGTTTTCGGCATTGTTTTTAGGCACATATTATTGTTGTCAATTGTCAACAGATTTCCTTTTTTAGGAGGTTATAACTCTTTGGAAGAATATTTCCGAAATTCTTACAAAATATATAGCAAACATCTTGCACGACTAGTTTTGTATTTGAAACAGGCAGCAACTGCAGATCGTCGAAAGTATTTCAGGAAGGTAACAGGCCTAGGTAATTATTGGGATATATTTTATCCAACGGATCATCCCATAAATCTTACCGGAAAGCTACGAGAAAGATTAAATATAATTGCTAGGAACAAGCTACTTTTGTTTAACGGCCCATATAGCGAACAAATATTTCCGAGTCTGTTTCAAATATTTAAAAGCGCTGAGAGTGCAATTGTAGAGAAAGATTATTTTTGTGGATATTTGTCCCTACCGACTTCCATTTACAGCAAGGGTTACTTCACACCAATTATTTACGGCGTCGGTGGGCATTTGGCGAGCAAAATACAAATACGGTTTATTGAGGCAGGTTTAGCCAACTATTTCGACCAAATAATTGGTTTTGCCCAGAGTGTCAAAGAAAAACTTAGTTGGGCAGGATCTGCGGTGTGGTTAAGTACACCAGCATCCTTATCAATTACATCTCCCGTTGGAAATATTTGTGTTCTGGAATTAATTCTACTTTCCAGCTTATTTGCTTCGGGCGTTCTTACTTATCTAGTCAGAATGTACCTGAGAAAGTTTTGTTTCGCTATACGTTTAAAAGTTAAAAAATATTGGTATATGTTAAAATTACGTTACTTTACAAAAAAACAAAAGAAAGTAGTATCAATAATTGTAAAGTCCCGCTTAATTAAACGTTGAAAATACAATACGTATACATACATTATAAAGTTCAATACTAATATGCTTATACATTTGGTTAAAGTGATTTAATGTGTGTATTTATTTATTTCAATACGCAGAGTTTACCTATTAAATTTTTTTACAAAATATTTAATTTTGCTCCATTATATGCATTTTAGTCGTTTCTATCGTCAACTACTTTCTGAGGATGTTTGTCAAATATTCAATGTAAAATTGATTAATACATTAAATGAAAAACTTTATGACTTTATTTTAAAAGAGGAAATAAAATTTTCCTTTCAAATAAACGTCGATAGCGAAACTACTTTACGTTACACATGAGTAAGGATTGGGCATCAAAAATTGCTCCGTAAAATAGATTGGATGTATTGTCTCAATATCTATTTTATTTTATCCAGGTTAGAGACAATGTTCACTGCGGTGTTCTAAGCTTACTAATCAATAATGACGAAAATTAAAGCTTGTTTTCAACAAAAACCATCCTGTATTGATTGATTGAAATATGTAGATGGGTATTGTATGCATGTATCATCAATGCTGGTAATAAAATGCCAAATCAACTGCTCAACACCTACTGGTTACAACCTTGTAGGTTAGTACGATATGATTCACCATCATACAATACGTTTAAATTCAAGCATTAGTTAATTGGTTTCCGACGAGCGTTAAGCTCTGTGTATATAATTGTTCATACGATATACGGTAATCTTATACGCTAGACGGTAACCCTCTGAGAATATTGACATGTTTTCTTAAGAAATTTATAAAGACACTATCAAAGCAAAAACGAAAAAAAACATTGGACAAAAAATTTAAACTTAAACAGATAATTTCCATCCACTTTAAATATTAAGATTTTGCATATCATCGATCCGATTTATTCTAGAAATATCAGTTAGTGTTCAAGATGATTACAGATCTAATTTTGACCCTCCCATTGCTCTTATTATATATCATACATGGCCCTCCATCAGTGTTTAGTTTTAGCATTGATATCAGTTTTGAATTAAATTGCTTCATTAATGTCGTTGTAGAAAACATTCGGGATTCTATATACCCAACAAATCTGCCAATGGACACCACTTCATGGACAGTATACTCCAGTCTCAATGAATGGAATATTAATCCTATCAGAGATTTAGAAATTCTTGGTATAAATAATTCACTTGGTTTTCTTCGATTCAACTTTAAACTTAGTCCGTCATGTATTGTTTTTATAATAAAATTTAAAACTACATCTTTAACTGTAAACGCTATTCAACATTCTGGTTATAGTACCTCCAAGTATGCACTATTTTTCGTGGTAATCAGTGACGAAAATGGAGAAATTTACAAAGGCTTTCAGCGAGGTATACAATTTTTCACAAGTAATGGACGTACTACCTATAGAAAAATTCATGCCGACATCGTCTTTATCAAACCACCTGCACATAAGTGTGCTATACACATATTGGGTATTTATTGCTACACCTGTCCAACCAAAATACACGTATTGCCGACAAAAAATCTGGATTCAAACTCATTGCCAATTGAGCTCATTAAAAATCTGTGCTCCCGTTTAAATTCAAATGGACATGGGATAAACGGAATTATGTATGGGTTCTACGAAAAGCTTGCAATTAAAACAATGTGGAATATTGCCGGCTGTGCTGATTGGAAGCAGAGAAAAACATTCTACTCAACTATGCATAAGTGCGTTTACGGTCCGGCAGTTACTTTAAGAATAGCTATAAATATTGCCAATATTTCAGTAACAGAGTTTCAACTCTACCAGACCCTCAAACAAAATGTTGACGATTGGGGATTTAAGATAATTATATGGTGGATAAAACCAAAGATAAATCCTTTGTATTTGCTCTCCCATAGGTGGATTGTAATATATGCGGCAGAATGGAATTATGATTATGTATACTGCCGTTATTTAAAAACGAATCCGATCTCCGTTTGGAAAAGCTACGTTCAAGTTTACGAACATAGTGTCTGGTTCATGTTCTTTATCGTACTGTTTGTCTCTGCGTTTTCTGTTTACAAACATGAGTATAAAATGTTAGATTTGATTGGTCCATTTTTGGGACAAGGTATGTCCATGCAGCGTCCTAAAACGTTTGTAATTATATACCTGTTTTTTGCGGTATTACTAGCGACCTACTATTGTTGTCAAATGTCAACAGATTTTCTCTTTTTGGATGGCTATAACTCAATCCATCAATATTTCCAAAATTCTTACAAAGTATGGGGGAAAAATGTAGCACAGGTACTTAGGTTTCTGAAAACGATTAATATAGAGGGTCGTCAAAAATATTTTAGGAAGGTAACTAGTCTGGATAGTATATTTGATGTTTATTACCAGACGAATAGGTCTTTGAATTTAAGTGGAACTCCACAGGAACGGTTGGATACAATTGCAAAAAATAAGATACTTTTGTTTACCGACCAGGATACAAAACAAATGTTTCCAAGCTTGTATCAAATATTTAAAAATACTGAGAGTGCCGTCGTAGAGAAAGATTATTTTTGCGGATACCTTTCCCTTCCGCCGGCCATTTATAGCAAGTTTTACGCGCACCTATAATTTTCGGCATTGGAGGGAATCTTGTGGGCAAAATACAAACTCGTTTTATTGAGTCGGGTTTCGTTAGCTATTTCGATCAAATAATAGGTTTCTCGCAGAGCATTAAAGAGAAATTAAGTTGGTCCAAATCTGCCGTATGGTTAAACACACCGGCATCAATACCAATTAGATCTCCGTTGGGGTATATTTGCGTTGGAGAATTGATTTTTCTTTCCTGCATTCTCATATCTTTATCAGGTTTTTATCTATTTAGGATTTGCAACAGAAAATTATATTTAAAAACAATATGCAAAGCTAATAAATATTGGGGCATGTTAACACGACATTCGTTTATGAAAAAACAAAAAAATGTAGTATGCATAGAGGTCAAATCTCACTCGAGTTAATCGCTGAAAATATATAATAAAATAACTATGAGATTCATTAGGAAATGATTTCATTATTTAATTAATTATCTAATGATTTTAGTATTGACATGTAATGCGATCATAATTATTCTCATGCATATACATATATGTATTAAATATCTGAATGTACATTTTAAATTTTAGGAAAGTATGTTATTGAAACAATAGTACATAATACAATATTATTTATACAAAATAGTTCATGTTTTTAAATATTAAAAGCTTATTTATTTACAAAAAACACCAACAAAATTCGACAAAACTACATAAATTAATCATATTCATTATCAAAACATAGTCCAATTAATCTTTGAAAATACATAATGGCGTTAGAAATATTTAAAAATTATTATCGCTTACAATGAAAACATAGTAAGTATAATAATGTCATTATTTGTAAACTATTTTATAACAGAATTGCGCTACTAGAAAATATTTGTACTGCTTAGTTTGTTTGTTTTTTATAAATATCAAAAATTTGTTTGACTTCTCTCCAATTTCTTAATATTTAAAAAAATTCTACAACAACATCGAAATCGGAGACTTAATGAAGTCATAAATAACACAAACGCTAATAAATGGTTTCGGTTTAATAATTAAATCATCATCCTTATCGTATATCGTTTAATATTAATCCAGACGTTCTTATACCTTTCAAACTAATTACATAATTACCAAAACATAAATAAATTGTATTTAGTAAAAGTCAAATAAATAATATTCACACATTTAATTCTAATATTGGAATGCAACATGATATGTAACAATTTACTTTTTCACAAGTGCTGTTTGGCGACCTGGTGCGTTCTGAGATCACCCTTTCGCTTGTACGCATTACCACAAACATTGCATGAGAACCGCTCAGTACTATCCACATGTACTTTCATATGGCGTTGCAGGTTTGACCGATTGCTTGATTGGTATGGGCAATTAGAACAATTGAACGGCTTTTCTTGAACATGAGTTGAGGTATGTCCAAGGAAGCTTTCTTGTGTTTCGAACAGTTTACCGTCATTACAAAACACACACGAAGGAAGCTGGTTTCTTCTCTCATGAACAGGGTAATGGCGTTGTAAATCACAATTTCTAAAAAATCCCTTTCCACACTGATTGCAATTGAATTTTGTGTTATGGGGAATTGATGAATGAGCCCTGTCAATGTGCACCAATAAGGAAGTTTTATTTGCGTACGAGTTTTCACAGTTGTCACATTTATGCCGTTCACGTTCCCCCATATGTATAGTACGGTGCTTGTGCATTTCACTTATTGTAGTAAATCTATTATTGCAAAAGTTACATTTGTAAGGCTCTTCTTTTGTGTGAACTTTGCGAATGTGGTCGTTTTTATCTCTCACTGTAAAGAATTCATCGCGACATAATTCACAATTGTATGATTTTTCGCTGATGTGCTTTCGAATGTGAACATAAAGATTTTGAATCCGGGTGAAATTTCGGTCACAATATAAGCATTGGTGAGACTGACGTTTTATCGAATCATAATCAGTAGAATGATATCTTTTCTTGTGGTACGACAACGAAGAACGTGATGCGCAAACTTTTTTGCAAATAGGGCACTGGTACATTTTATTGGTATGATATGAATCCATATGTTGTCGTAATCCAGAAGAGTTTGAAAATTTTAAAGATGTTGACCCTTGAATCCTTTATCACAAAAAAGGCATCTACACTTATCTGATTCAATGCCCAAATGTTTCGCAATGTGGAAGTTTAGTCCGCACTGACCAGCAAATGATTTTGTACAATAAATGCATTTGAATGGGGTTTCTCCGGTGTGGTAATGAATATGACGTTCCAAGCTGGATTTACAAAGGAACAATTTTCCGCACAGGTCACATTCATGATCCATCCTTTTATCTGATATGATGTTTTAAATGCTTGTGACTTCTGTATAAAAATAAAAGATATGGATGAAAATTAACTTTGGCATGTATAGTAATTATACCGTGTTGGATTATGTTACCAAATATAAAATATGATTGCCTATACCTTAAATAGCAGTTAGGGTATCAAATACTCAAACTCAAACAGTTAATGTATGGAGACACAGTTAAGAGATTAATTCCACTTTACTATTTGCCTATGGAATTTGTTTACACCTTTTGAGTAATATACTTTCTAAAAATCTGATGCATGTAAAACTCACCTGAGCAAACTTTCATTCGTCAACCCAATACAGAGAGAACGTCGCATATAACTTGAGCGTATGTATGTATTCTCGCATCTAATACACTATACATATTATATAGTACGGTTGATGCGCATTTTGTTTATTCTCCTTGCCAATGCAATGCACATCCGTCCTCAGCAGCTGCTGTTTTGACTCTGCAATGCAATGTGAAAGCAAAAATATGTTTGGCTCTTTCAGTTTGCCTATTCAATGCATTCATATGGAACTCTTCCACTTGTATCTATAGTTTGTTTAAACTCACGTAAGTATCATTATATTATTTTTTAAATAGCTGATTTAGTGGATATAGTATCCATATTAAATTTTACAAAGTAATCAAAGTATTTGTTTACTGTGGCAGCGATTTGTCATGAATACTCTACAAAATTGTTTCCCAATCCAGCTAACAATTCCAAAAAGCAAATTTATCCCGGATCACAATGACACCATACTGCAATGCAACCCAGAGACACACTGTTTCACCAACCCATTTCAAGTATTTCCTGAGGAGGTTAGTAAAATGTTTGCTACTGTCAACTCTCCGGTCAATTGGAATTCTGGTTTTTTTTAAAGAAATATTACGAGTTTTATTATTTTGCTGTTTGTTGTAGATTTGGGAAATGATTTTAAAAGAACTGGACAATTCGGATGACATATTTAATATGTTTACATCATTTCCCGAGCTGACAAATTTGTCACAGGGGAAACAATGCTGTTGGCTGATTGGTGCTGTGATACCGCAGATATTTCCGAAATATTTAACAGTGAAAGATATTAAGTCATGTAGGCTTGTTTCAGTAATTTGGAAAAATGCAGTTGACACCTGTTTTGAAACTCATCCTAACCGTATACCTTACAGCTGTCCAGAATTTGAAGTGAACCGAACGACCGAAACGGATTTTAATTATCGAAGTTTTCCCAACACTATCATAAATATTGACCGGTTTCTTGAACTCAATAATTGCAACCATTTACTTCAACGTCGTCAAACAAAAACCAAAAACCCGTTTATGGGAAGGAGACTTGAAATTAATTTAAAAAGAGGATCTGATTTCCACGCTCAAGTAACCGGATTTAGTGAAATTTTACCACTGCTAAAAATATACGGTTGCCACATTTGGCACTTAAATGTCACATTTCAAATGCTGTTTGGATTAAAGCCCGAGTTGGTGATTGGAACAGTTTTACAGCCGCTATTTAAATGTTTTAGTTTCGTAACAAATTTAAAGTCACTGAAAATCACAGCAATGGGGTCTGGTGCTCATCACATTAACAAGAAAATAAGGAAGGAAATACGACTTTTAATTGAGACTACCAACTTTCCTTTTAAACTTGATACATTAAACTTAGAACTGAGTGTGATGCAAGTTGGGTGTACTGGACGCCTCGACCAAGTATTACATCGTAATTTATTGAAGGCATTTGCAAAGCACGGCAGCATTAAAAATTTAGTGATATTGGCTCACTTGTGGAGAAAAAAGTATGCAGCTCTCTTTCCCAATCTGACAATGCGATAACATGAATAACCACTTAAAATTTTCAAATGAAACCTTTTCCAGGTTATTCAGCATGGCGAAAAACATATGTG
>JAHZMV010002736.1:0-15795 GCA_027743765.1 Coecobrya sp. COE2 | reverse complement strand
GGTATTTCAGTCGATAGAAATAATAGAAAATAGTTAATTTTAATAGAAAATACAGGCAATTTCTTGACAACGTTTCAAAATGTATTCTCTATATATTGTACATTAAATAAATTAAATTTGACAAGGATGCAAATTTAACCAAATTAATTACATAATAGTCATCGACCCATATTACTCTCATTTAAATCAACTTTCTTCCTGATTGAATAAATTATTAAACATTAAACATTTTTAAAATTTCGAGCAATCATAATGGATCCCCATGAAATGTAATGATATCGGTGGAAATAATATGATCAGACTCATTGATACTTTTTATCAGCATTAAAATCTTCATTCAATCTGTGCAGTACAATGACCGCATTCAAGGACGTGCTTACATGTCTGATTTTGCACAGCATAAGAAACGTACATACCAACACTAGGTGAGTATTTTTTGTATAATTTCATTCATGAAGAAGTAAACTAGTTTTATTCACTTTTCGCTTCGCCGTGTAAATACCTATAGAGGCATGACGTGATATAACTCAAAGCAGGTTGCCTAAGCATCTGGCGTTGACTTACGGCAGGTTGCAATGCCAGTGAAAAATGCCGTGATGTGCTGCTGACTTACACACGTCAGTTTTTATTAGTTTTTGCGCAGTAAGTAACTTTTGAAGGTTAGCATCTGGGTTGTGGTTCCTAAGTTGTGCTGAAATAATGCAGTTTTCTAGAACGACAAAATTCGAAATATTAATTTGAAACTCTCATACTGAGAGTCTCAGTGAACTAGTTTATTTAAATATTTTGTTAGTGTTTTATCTTTTACATTTTTATTATTTTTCTATTCTAACTGCGACCAGAACTGTGTTACAATTAAATGTGTTAAATAAATCAATAACAATGTCTTACAATCTACTCTCGTGGGCGATTCCTAATCGCCCAAAGTCCACGTTTCAAGCAAACTCAAAAGATATGACAGAAATGCTCGATAACTGCCCTGTAAGTGGAAAAGAGCCTCTATACCGTCACCAAAGTGAAGCAATTTTGAATATTAGAGAATAGTATCCTTAATACCATTCGTTCTGGCTTTTAAGTAAATTTTGTAACTTACCCCATCCAAAGTGATAAGTCATCAAATAGCCTGCGCGCTGGGGCACCGCATGGATAAAAAGTGGTTATTGGAACACATTGGCTTGTTAAAAAAAGACCCTGAGGCTAGAAAGATACAGCTTGAAAACTTATTAGAAGACGTGAAACTTATTCAAAGCCCAAGTGATATCCACGAAAGATTGCCAAACGTAGTAATAGTAAATGCACAACGGCTCGGCGGTCAATCAAAAGTCAATCTGATAAATAACGATGAAAAAATTATTGAAGATGTGGAGACATTCCTGCAGCAATTTGATACCATCATTGTTGATGACGCTCATCATTATCCGGCCAAAACTTAGGTAGATGATTATTGCTGCCTATAAAATACCTTCACATGGCCAACTCAACAAGGAAATTGTTTTTGTTACTGCAACGCCATAAAGGTTGGGAAAATGAAGGTTTTCATTCTGGACGAGGGATTAGCAGCACGGTATAGGATAGAATATGAAATCACCCGTGATGAAGTTTTAGGTAAAATGTGTATAAAATTTATTAAAATGCTAACTTGTACAATTTTGAAAATATTTTGACTAAATTTATTTAATTTTCTCTTCCAGGAATTGATACAAGAGAGTGCAGATTTTGGGAGCCTAACCATAGTGCTACATTTCCAAACGTTTTCAAAGATATTTTAAAAATATTTAAAAGAAATTATAGAAATTAGAATAACGCCACAAGCCATGGTGCTCGTAAGGCTTAAAGAGGGGGCATTTGCCCTTGCTGTTTATAAGAACAGTAGGCTGGATTATATTGACTTTGCCATTGCAATTATGGCAGATAATCCGTGAGCCTTGGAACAATTCACTGCAGGACAATATCAAGTGGGTATCACTTGTGTGGTGGCAAAAGAATGATATGTCAATCCTGATGTGGTAGCTTGCGTAATTTTAAGAAAGATTACAAATGAAATTATCCTTTTTGAACAATTTGTGGGAAGATTCGTGCGACTGAATAAGGAGTTACCTTGGAACACAGACGAAAGCATTGGAATTGTTCTCAGCTATCCTGAATATAAACAGAGAAGACTTTGGGAGGAAATGAATTTATTAGCGGAATATGATCCAGCTGATTTGGATGAGTGTGATGATGAAGAGATGGACTTTTGTTCGTGATGTATGAGGAAAACGTGATAAATAATTGTTTCATTAATTATCTTTTAATACGTTATTGTTTCAATAAAATCTATTATACTCCAGCAATTTACATAAACTAGTTATGTTACAACAATTTATTTAGGAAGTCATAACGCCTCGTCTGACCTTTAATGCAGACTCCGACAGGCCATATATCAGGAACGCAAGTTCGAAATTACAATTGCACAGCTCAGCACATTCATTTATACGGAAGGGTAAATAGGTTTCGTACCACAATAAATCATCAGTAGCCCTTTAAAACTAAGGTGCGAATTGGAAAAACGTTAATGGGAAGAAACTCAAGCATATTACCAACCAGTAGAGCTAAGGCATAAATTCATAGCGTTGCATGAAATTCAAGTATATAATAGGACTCTAGCATATCTTTGTGTAAATTATGAACCTGAAAAGTTGGACTAGGCTGGATCACATATTGGAATAGATCGGATAACAAGCAGAAAACGTGTCTTAGCACCTTAACTAGTAGCACTGCTTTACTGCTCCAGTGACAAACAAAATTCAATGGAGTACTTGATGGTTGCATTTTAATTTCATGTTACATAATAGTTGCAAGGACTGAGCCAATGTGTAGATATAATAATCGCGTTTAGGATAAGCATAATTCAGATAAAAAAAACAACAAGTGTTTGAAGTAGCATATGTATCTGGCTATTTACATGTCATCACACCACATACATTCAAAGGATAAAGTTTATCAATACAACCATTGTGGACAACAATGCAGTAAATGCTACTTGCCGACTGGCAAATGTTGAATATGAAAAAAAATTGTATTATTAAATAAACAGTATTTTATGCATGGAAAACCATGTTGTCATGTGTGATCCATTACTTCATTTCTGTGGATGGTGCAGAGAGTGAAGCTATTACTGAAGCCAGAATAGAGTGTATATAGAGAAGAGATCAAGAGAGTCCAATGTAAAATACTTACACTTTCGATCAAACTTAAAGCCAACATAGTATCGCATAATTCAATACACATATCAGGGATTTTGCAGCAAACAAACTACAGAGCACTACTTTGTGTTGTAGCAAGAAGAATTAATGCATATATATCTTTCTGGCCAATGGCTTGATCACAGAAAGCATATGCATTGAAAAGCATCACTGAATACAATATAGGATTCAGTCTAGTCGGGACACATACACTTGTCCTGCAAGCTAACTTTTTCTCTCAGTTGCATCACACACTTGTAGATTCTTTCGCATCTGTTTATCAAGCTTAGTATGTCTCACTCATTGTTCCAGTCATAAATCCACCACGTCATCAGTAAGTTTGAGTGCATAAAAAGAGTTTATAAAATGGTGATTAATTAATAATATTTAAGTGCTAACTTTTGTTCTGTTCTGATATCCCATGTGCACCAAACGAACCTGATTTACGAATTCGAACATAGAATGATAATAATTGTAAAATACCAAGTCGGTGCTATCTTTAAATTATTAATAATTAAGAGGTGAAATTTTGGTGATCAAATACTCAAACAAAAATCCATTTTTCTAAAAAAAAATATGGAATGTGACGTGTGGCTTTAATCTTTCCGTCGTTATGGCGAAGTAACTTGGAATGTTATTTGTGTGAAATTAATCGTTTAGGAAACTAATTATTGCAGACGGTAAGCGGGTTGGGATTCAGGTAAGGTTTTTATCCTATTCAAAAATAAACTGAGCCTTAAATTATTTTTAAAGTCTTAAGAGTTAGCAAATGAATTATTAAAGTCAGCTCTCAATTATATTGATTTCATTTATTTTTATTACAATTTCTCAGGTTTCTCAGGACATTTATTGGACCAAGCTGTAATACCAAAAATGTTCAGAATATGGAAGTGTTCTGCATCAGGAAAACTATTAAATGACGTGATCATGACCTGTCAACAGTTCATCAGTACACAACTCAACTCTAGTTTCGCGTGTCTTTGCTATCATCCAAGTGAAGAAACTTGTCTACGAAAATGTGTTTAATGTTTATTTGAGATGATTGAATTTTCGCCACTTACTATGGTTTTGCCACTTATTTAAAAGGACATGACAGCACTACTTGATCAATACTGTACAAAGGGAACTCATTAAATGCAAATATGAAACTTATGAAAGTTTGCAGTTCCAAATTAAATATCCGAATGTACATTGATCAAACAGATGTGAATATGATACAGAGTTTCAGTATCCCTGGTGCTTTACCGGTTAATAGAGCAAAGTTACTGATGATAATTTTGACATTCTACCGCAGACGATCAACAAAACCAAACAAATATTGCATAATCAAAGTAATTAAATATGTAATGGAGTAATATTCAAACACGTTTATTTGGATTTGAAATTACTGTTCAATTTTCTTCGCAACCTCATTATGTGTTTTAGGTATTTTTGTAGATTTGACTCCTTAAAACGGTGGGAAATTTAGATTTAGTTATTTACTTTAAGGGATATATACGACGTAATTTATTATTTCCATAGTTGTAGTATTCGTGGTGTTTTTACACCAATGTAAGATGGAAGCACAGTGGCACAAACGCATGAGGTATGAAGCATTGAATTGAAATTTGTATATTTTGTGGTATTGGATGATTCTACTGTAAATTTTTCGTAGTCCTGTTACAGCGATGTACATTTTGAATGGTTACCTTGTATGTACTGGCATCTCTGCGGTATGGTGGCACCAATTTCAATTAAAAACCAAAATTACAATGCCACAATAAAAAATGTAGGGAACGTAATAAGGTATATTACTCCTTAACAAATTTGCTTCTGCCGAAATTCATGATTAGGAACCGGCGATTATTTGTTGATTTGTATCGAAATATTATTTTGCACCATATATAAAATGTAAAACATGAACGATTTTGCACACACAATATCTAGGTTTGGTGCACCTTAATTTAAATATTAACGTCCACAATTATCTATTTATTTTAATTTCTAACTATCTTACGCTGGTAATAATTATAATGATATTATGGTTTACACGCATCAAATATGCAACCACAGAACGTGGAACAGTGAAATCATGGAAGTAGAATCATCTATGAGGAAAACCCAAACTATATGTATTCTAAATGTATTAATATACATATTGAATAACCTCTGAATGTAACGTCATGCACGCATTTAAAGTTCGTGTGTGCTAAATACATCTCAGGTTTTAAAATAAAAGTTATAAAGTTAACAAAGTTAACTGCTGAGTAGTATATGAGTAGTATAGAATATATATATATCCAGGATCCGGGCCCAGTTAAGATATATATAAATATGAAGAAAGTTTATACATGAGTTTGCATGCATAATCAATAGGATATTTGCTTGTCGAACAAAAGTTTAAAGATTAGAGAGTATTGATTTATTTTCCGAAGTTGTGTATAGCAAAAATGTTGTGTCGCAGAAACAAAAAACTGTATTTGCAAAAATGTTGAGTAATAATTTTTACATAACAAAGGTTTTGGCCTTCTTGCAATCATTATAAGTAGGTTAGATACGACGTAACTTGCGTCAAGACATTAATAAGAATAATAACAGGAGATTGAGGTTGGCCGCTTATGGCGAAACAGAAAGGACAGTTAACTTGACTTATAACTTGACTAATTATTCTAAAAACATAACTGAAAACAAGCAAGTGTTTTTTGCGCTATATTAATTACGCAAAAACCAGAATGACGTGGTGTCATTCTATAAGCTCAAAATTATTGTATATTTTTTACATTTATATTAATTTTATATGGTTACGTTAACATACTAATACAAGGATAACTACAATAAAATAAGACGGTGATGTTGACATCAGTTTGTCTACCAGTCATAATAATAATAAATTAGAATTGTGCTGAATATTAAATATTTGGAGATATTATGATCATCTTGTTAATATCATGATCATTATAATCAATCATGCATCAGCCAAAATATACAAGTTTTTGCAAATATCACTTCAACAGTACGGAGTGTTAAGAGAATGACTTTATGTTATGAACGATGACGACATACAGCCATGACTAATATCGCTTCGTACTGTTCAAATGTTGGATGGATCAAATCCCAGAAACTGATATTTCACAAAGCGAGTAACATTCATTAGAAAGTATTTTGATGAATTTCTAAATATCCGTACATGTATCTCGGCATTGGATTTTTCTCAAATACATACATGGAGCTGGATATAACATAGAAACCTAACGAAATCGTCTAGAAGTTACGGTTTTATATCACAAATGACCGTTTAGGTCCAGCCCCAAGTTTAACTTTTCACCATGTAATAGAATTTGTTTTCTTGTAGAATATATTAATTCATCGAAGGATTGGCACCAGGTCAATTATGAATCAGCAACGGATGTTGATGAACTTTGATGTAAAAGTCGATATGATAATAATAATGATAAGTTTTTACTGAAGTCATTAAGCAGCTTATGGGAGAAGGAGTATAAGTTTTATTTAATCTCAACAAATGGTTAGACAAAGACTTGAAAGAAACAAATCATTGTTTATGCGTGGGACAAGGTTGCATACAATTAGATTACTTTGTAGCGAACTTGTCATTTTCAGACAACGTATATACTTAATTATTGCAAATATTATAGTATATAATAAATAATTCTATTGATTTATGCCTTTCCATTAAGATTCAAGAGAATTAGAGTTGAGAGTGAACGGTTTCCTTCCATGTAGATTACAAAGTTATTTATATTCGTAAAATACTTGCCAGTGACGTAACTGATATTAAAGTTTCGTATTTTGTAACCGATAACCATATATTATTCTCTAAGCATGTTTATTACGAATAATGTGTTTATGTAAAATAGTGGGAACGGGGTAATGTTTTTGCAATGGGGTCAAATATTAAAGGATATAATTAATAAAAAAATATTCACGTAGTTTGTACCATCTTGAAATACGATTTTAAAATAATGAGAATTAATGTACGATATATGTATTTTTGATGGTGCTAATCCATGAATTTTGGAGTAAAATTTCAAATAAAAATTATATACAATAAAATATTATATTTTAAACATTTGTAAGGAGGAGCCGATGTCACCTGAAAGTGCCAAGATTAGTGGTAATGCAGTGGTCATATTTTGCTTGCTTGCAGCAGGATTATTATTATCATTACTATTATGTGTTATGGAGAGTTGTGGGGTTTGTTTCCTCAAATCCAGCTTGGCGTTTTGGTTTGGCACTTTCAAAATATTAGCTATTTTAAAGCTGTAAATTTCAGTATTAATGAAAATGAAATTTCATTGTCATTTGACAACATTTAGCCGCCGCTTTTCATGTTTTTGTTGTTGTTTCAAGCTACAACACTGTTGCTAAAATTGTGAGATCAATGCAAAAGGCTCATTTTGTTCCAGGGTTCGAAGCTATACGGTATTTATTTTGATGAGATTGCTGGTGCACTTCCCTAAAACAAATAAAATGTCAGGAATGGTATAGACTGTATACGTTATAACATTTTGATCCTCCCAAATTCCAATGGTTATCTGAGTTTTAATTAATAATTTTAATTTTCGACGTTGAAGGTTGATGGTTTCCATGTTTATTGATTTTGTCATTTCACAAATTTAAGAATAACAATTAATTCAACTGTTCGCATACTTAAAACTAGATTCAGGATGCGTATCCAACAAGGCTATAATATTATAGGTTATTTATATTATAATTATTTAATTGATTGTAGGCAAATCCAAACGACTGTGAATATCTCCGGATATGCAAATTTGAAACATAATTGTTTCATTAGAAAAAACGATTCCTTTAACATTATGGTGACTACAAGACTCCAAATCATGATTTACCGAAAATATAAAAAAATACACACAGACAAAAAAGTCGTTCAATATGTGATATTGTTTCAATTAATTTCAGTCCAAACCTTCGGGGATGGAATAAGACACATGAACCGTTGCATATGTTTATGTCTATGCTTAGATTTATAAAGTAATTTAACCCACAGTATCCTGGATATACATACAGAACATTCTTTCTGTCTTTTTTTTTAAAATATGTATACATGCTACATACCACACAAAATTATATTATTACTTCTGTTTGCTTAAAATTATATAGGAAACTTGCTTGCCAACCCAAATGGTAATCTTGCTAACATTTCAAACTAAACCATTTTCTTATAGTCATTTATGTACCATCTTTAAAATCAAACCTTCATGTTTCAATTTTGTCAGGAGATTACTAGTGGAATTGATATTTGTGATAAAAAGGCAGGTAATCTTTTACCTTTACACATTATCAATTTGCCAAGTTAGTTTCACCAAAAGTTTTGATTTAGGTGGAGGAATTAAGGCAGATATATTTTGACCATTATCACACACACATTTTCTTCTGTTCAGGCTTTAGCAGTAGACCTATACTACAGTTATTTGCATTTACCCAAGAAGCATCGCCCAAATGCCTCAGTATTCGTCTTTCGCTGCTTTCAGTTCAGGAAGGAAATTTTCATTTCTTAATAAATGTTGCTTATATCGTTGACTTCATTCACTTCATTGTCTCCGCAGTCTAGGCTATTTATATAAAAGTTTATTCAGTGTAAAAATATTTTATATGCCAAATTTGACATACCGGTTATCAGCAGTTGGTGATTTTAATATATTACATAAATATTGGTTTTGATAACTGCTACATACGTCAATCGTTTCCAGAATCGGTTTTGTTGCCGTGACGCAGAGTACGAGGGCGTTTTCATAAGTCCTGCACCGGACTGAAAAAATTCCGATTTCTTGGAGAAACGGAAATGTATCCATACGGAATTTCTTGCCTAGCATATCTACACGACTGTTGGCGATCCACTGCACAAGTTTGCTTGATTAATATTTATTCCTTCCATTTGTTTGAGCTTAAATAAAATTGTTATGAATATTCAATTTTTCGGGTGCACACCTTTCACATTTGAGTTGCTGCTATTTTCGTGGACGCCGTTGTGACGAGTCGCGCTTTCATTCAGAGTGATTGTGGAACACCTATGCTTTGGCCCCTTTGACGATTTTGCCGAGAAAATATTCTGAGTGGACGAAATAAAATTTAAGTTCGCCTATCTTTTGCTTGCTTTCCACCAGAAATATTCATGAGGCTTTTTCGTGGAGCCACCCGAACGACGTAAACCCGTATAAAACCAAAAAAAAATTTGCTTCACATAGTCTAATCCCTGTAGATATTGTATACAAGAAATGCCTAGTCGATTCTTTTGAATAGATAGGTATAATTTACATTTCCGTTCGGTGCAAGACTTTTGAAAACACCCTCGTATATAATTATATTACACCCTTTTAACATCACACAATATAAGAAAATTTTCCATCCTCTGTTGATGCAATTATGTAGCCTGAATGGAACAATGAAAACTATTGTCAACATCTGTCGCTCTTGTTACCTAATTCATGGCTTCAGTACGTATAGTTCAAAAAATTTGAAGGCATCCAGAAGCCCAGTGTCTTGAGATACGCTATAAGCGTTTCATCAGATCCACAGCAGTTCAAAACTTGGATCTACATAATTCTAGGTAAGTACGGAAAATATATACGAAAATTGGTAAAAGGGTCTACCCAGCATCTTCTGCTGACCCACTACAATACAAATCTTCGTGTCCACACTCAGAGGATGGAATCAATCAATGGAAATTCTCATGGAGAGCCGAGAAGAATTAATTCCAATTAACATCATTTCACCAGAAGAATTAAAAGAATAACTCATCCAACGTCAAATCTTTCCTCTAAAGATTAATATACTTTATACATTAGTCACAACAGCATGAACAACTATTATCAACTCAAAATTATTACCCACACTAAATAAATAACCCAACATAATTCTACTCCATTTTTTCTCTCAGCAATCCTCGAATATGTTGGTTTTCCTAACTTGATCATTCTTTTATAACGTTTTCGAAATTGCTCATTACCTACCCAATACTAGTTCAATATGGAAGTGGCCATTACCAATACATGTTTGGTGACCAAAATATGGTAATTTAACTACAATATATTTGTAAATAAACTGGCAATAGTACAAATGTGTATTGTCTCTAATACTTATCCTTGTCTCGTAAGTAACTGAACATAAGCTTTGTTAATTTAAACCACATTTAAGGAATCAATGGATGAGTACCATACAAAGCTGCTGAATATGACAAATATTCGGATGAATTTCCCAATCAATATCTATTGCTAATAGAATACAGTATTATCGTAGAATTAATGCAAACTGAAATGAATAAATGGCACTGGCAGATCTCTAGAATTTTCTGACTCACAATATTTATACATATAAACATTACATTCCAGATATAAACATAACTCTCGGGATATACTTTATGACCTGACCATATTAGTTGGGATTATTCACTGAAGGATTCTTAACAGATCTATCAACAATCTACCTGGTCACAACTGGTTGAAGGAACTGATATAATACGCACCAAATTTCGCTGATGAATACCCAGTCATTCAGTATGCTGAAACCACTTGTGTTACATCTTTCCCTCTCATTGCTTTTAAAACTTTACCCGTTGAGATAATACTACTTGTTCCCTAATCTATACCTTCACTATGGAAGCATTTGGTACATTCCTCGAAATATATTTCCTTTCAAATATTTCTTATTTGTTAATTAACATTTTTCTAGGTATCATGTACTTAAATGGCAGATACCCTAAAATTATATAATTTATATGACTTTACCTTCTATTTGTTAACCCAAGCAGACAGCAATCGCGTTCTACGTACGTATTTGGACTCGGGAAGGGAGTTTGGGAATTAATTGGGAAATGGCAGAGGTTGGCGTACGTATCCCATATAAAGGGAAACGAACGGGAAACATGGGTTTTCGGTTCGGGAAATAATGAGCACTCACAACGCACTCTACTCCTTCCCAAGAGCATTTTGTGCATTTTCCAATGATTTTTCGTGTTTTTCGTATATAACAAAAATATATATTATCCAAATTGAATCGAATATATTACGTAAAAATGTTATGCCAATTATGTTGCTATATAAATTACGTAAATTATAAAATAACACTTAATTAATCATCTTTAACATAACCATCAACATTCATATCATCTGTTTAAAATTGACTGAAAATAATTATTACCAAATCATCTGGGGCCTAGCCTCTCAACTACATAAACTTGCCACTGACTTCTACGTTTTCTTGCATTTGTAAAATATAATACATGCTATCCACTTTGTTGGGTATGTTAGTTGCATTGTTCCAATATTTTCCTACCTTATTTTGCATATTTATGCCCATTTTTCTTTGCCCTTTATGTGTTTACTTTTAAAAATCATTTTTTCTTCTAGTTGACTGTATTTAAGCATGATTACGTCACGCACACAAAGTAAAGTTGCATTGTGCTTATTTCTCCAACATAATTGGTAAGTTATAGCAGTCATTTTTTGGTTCTGGAAATGCTCAGGTTTCACATGCATTTTACTCAACACGTTTTGAGCGGGCAAATCATGTCATATTCTTAGGTGCATTTTCGACACGTTACAGATTCGGGAATTCGCGGATCTGGGAAGCTGGGAATGCCCACACAAAAACAGTTCATAATCTGGTTGGGATAAGTGCGTTTTATTTTCTCTGACCATTCCCTTGCTTCCCTAACAAAATAGTTGAAAAATACGGGGTTGTGTCTACCTGGGAATTTGGCTTTTTTGTTGTATTACAAGACTTCAATTTTCCCATCACCGAATATATTTTAGTGATTGGGTTTAATCCATTGATTACTAAGCCATGTATGTAAAATAAATTATATTTGGCTCGGTTTACTGACAAATCCAATTGGCTGAGAATGAATTTTTGGCTCATGCAATATGTTAACAATATTAACATTAACATTCTAATTCTTAGTCCCCACCAAAGGCCTTGCCACTACACTAGTCTAATATAAAAATAGTTCCTAAATTTAATCACATGCGGTATAAATATTGAAGAAAATCCGACTATTTACGATACAACATCAAACCCAATTGTTAACACATTCGCTGTTTGACGTTTGTGATAACCATCTTCTTTGTTCACTTTCATGGAACACTGCGAAAAATAAAAAATCGGCTCTCAATACAACTCACGGCTGAAGAAATCTTCAAAACACACTAGAAAATATTTCGCTACTCGTATTTTGATTTTTGAATGCATTTGAACATTACATCAGCTGAAGCTACATTGTTCAGCTTTCCATTATTCAATAGTGGCGCAAACGCAATTTGTTAAACTACTAATTATTAATTGCTCAAATTGTCGCAACTACTTCATAAAAACTGTGTTTGATGATTTACCATTTTCTGCATTAACACAAAAGTTGATTTCAAATTACCATTATTGACATGGGTATTTTATATTAGAAACGTTTCACAAATAATTTAGACTTAGCAGTTCAAATTAATTTTACGTTGCGAAAATATTTAAGTGTGACAGTGTAGATAATTATTTATACCTGAAAGAGTCTAATGCTATTTTTCTTTTAATTGTTTTCATTGTTTGTGTGTTGGTATCTGACATATGTATTTAAAAATTTCTCCGTTGCAGCTTCTGATGGTTCATTAGCCTTCAAATTACTTTTCATGACTTCCGTTGTGTAGAAGTTTTTTTTAAGTGTGAACCTGAAATTTTGTTATTGGATTAAGAATTGGGTTGGTGATATGAAACATTACATTCCTATTCTAATATTATTATCAGTAAGCATTAGATTTTATTGTATACATACCATTAATCTTCTGATGGTTATATCATGTCAGCGGTGATGATTACAATGCCCAGCAGCTTTATTCCTTCAAAGTGTCTAGGAAATTTACTGATAAAATAAAACCAAATAAAGGATTTTTGATTGTTAAATATGAAAGAAAATTTCAATATGGATATGTTGCAACTTATGTATATTCTGCATTGCATGATAATTGTTGTCATGCAATGATTTATCTATGTCAGCGTTTATTGTCAATTTATTTGTAAATGTGTAGCTCACCTCTGTCCATAAAGGCAAGCCATGTCTGACGAAATCTTTGACTCTTTTACTGGTGTAAAACTCATTATATCGATGGAGATATCTGGAATTGAAAAAGTATAAACCCTGCAAATGGGACTATTTTTCTGTGGTGTTCTATATTAATTATTGCTTAGATGAAAAACCTGTGTAATTGTAGTTATACGTTAAGACTGGTTACTGCCAACTCGGTTTCACAAAATGACCAAACTGAATGTGATCCTAAAGTCAAATTCCAATTTCTAATAACTTTCTGTCGAAATTAAAATGATATATTTCTTGAGTTACAGCACGAAAATAATTTTAGAGCAAGTAAGGTTATTCAGGTAAATTGAAAAAGCTACTATAATGTTATTACTGGTTTACATATCTGAAACTGAACATTCAATGTGCGCTGTAGCTTGGCTTTTATGAAACTGAAAATTTAAAGTTGTATGCGTGTGCATGTAATACATTTTCAAAAGGTTATGTGAATTTAATAAGTGACGGAGGCATTTAGAGTACTTTCGTGGGATGTTTAGGCTTTTATTGGAGTCACGGGTGTGGGAAAAGTGAGTATGCTGTAAAAATGGGATGTAAAAATGGATGTTTACAATCTGGTTTTAAAGTTGAAAGTGGAAGGAGAAAGGAAATGCTGGAAATGTCTTCTGCATAATGATGGGATTATTTGCGTTTCATCTGCCACTGTGGGAAAGTACGTCGAAAAATAAACTCAGCGATGTTGGATTAGGGAGAATGCATCAGAATGACGGCTTTGTTCACAGTGAGTACCATCTAGACATGAAAGTAACATAATGGATTGCATCTATAGAAAAGTATGTATAAAAATACATATATGCTACGAACCCATCAAAGGATTAATGTGAGACCAGAAAACACTTTTTTGCTCTAACCTAATGGTTTCATTGTCGTAACTGGTTACTTTGAAAACGTCAGACAATGAAACTGGTAAAACATAAACTGACGTATATCTGTTAGGCGGTCGTGTTCGTTGTGGTGATGCAGCCACCAATTAAAACATGTAAATAGGACCTTTGAGACAATGAAATCTAAGGCAGCCGAGATGAATGCATTGTTAATAATGCATTGTTTATTTCATGGAATGCATAACGTAAATAATTATTTGAGAGAATTTTATTCGCCCTTAAAATAACTATTCGAATAATGTATTTGCGCAAAAAATGACAAACTTCCACCGATCGATGTTGGAGATGTCACAAGTCAAACTTTTGGAAATTTTCCTGTGAAAATATTTTTTGATATACCCACATTATATCAGAAGATTTTACAAAAACGTATTTGCAGTATATGTCACTTCCAAGGTAGGGGTTAGAAAAGCTAATCTAATAGAAATCTTAACGGATATTTTGAACACGAAGTGGATATTTTTGCGGCAAGGATGGGATATGGACAACCCTTAATATCAAATCTTGTCAAAACTAAGTTTATTTGGAAATACAACAAGGCATATCTGCCTGTTTGGGATCCGTTATATTCAAAGTTTTACAATACACATCCCACTAACCTGGAAAGAATTGCTGTTATTAATTTGTTCCTAGCTAATTCAATTAAGCCAAAATAATGTTGAATATTATGTATGATCATTTGTCAAATGTAAATTGACGTATTGTAATTTTGCAACATGTAGTAAACTATATGTGATTCCATTAAATAAATAAAATCTATATATTACAAATCCATGCTCGAGTTCTGAGATCATGGCTCAATAATAATATTGCTGTATACGTATTAAATATATGGTAAATCTAATGCTCTTCATTCCTATATTTACCTATGAATGCATATTATGACAAATGATCCAGAACGTCAAAGCTGATAAGAGCAGAACACATTTGAAAGTGTTGATGGCAAGTTGTTATTAATGTACCAACATTTCCAATAAAGGCATGCATACACAGGAAAAAATAACATCTTCCACAGTCACCTTTGAATATTAACACAGTAAAATACAATTTATGAATTTGTATATTCAGAACATAATCGTTAAGATTTAATCTCTTCTCCGCTGTAATAATTGCAAGAATAATCTAAAAACATCCTAACTACAACAATTTAGATTTTTAAGATTAATATAACCGTGACTTTACCTTTATATATGGAAAGACTTCTTGTTATTTCATGAATAAATGTAATTTTAACATATACCAATACTTACTAATTTTTCCAAGTAATGAAGAATACATCTTTCTGCTGTACATCCTAATCAGATAAATGAATACAGCCATTATCACAATGTTGGAAAGGAGAATCAATTCGATAACACAAATATTTCCTAATGAGGATTTCATGCGTAATGAGGCTGGTGTGCTTAACCAAACCGGTGATTTCGACCAACTAAGTTTCTCTTTGATACTCTGAGAGAAATCAATTAGGAAATCGAAATGACTAATGAAGCCTTACTCAACAAAACCAGTTTGCATTCTGTGTACGATATGGCCTGCAACACCAAAAATTATTGGCGTGAGGTAAAACTTGTTGAAAATGAACTGAGGAAGCGAAAGC